>PVHX01005671.1:0-109484 GCA_004024805.1 Geosciurus inauris | reverse complement strand
TTTTTTTTTTTTTTGGTACTGGGGATTGAACTCAGGGGTACTCGACCACTGAGCCGCATTCCCAGACTGATTTTGTGTGTTTTTTAATTATTTAGGGACAGGGCTCACTGAGTGGCTTAGCACCTCACCTTTGCTGAGGCTGGCTTTGAACTCACAATTCTCCTGTCTCAGCCTCCCAAAGTGCTGGGATTACAGGCCCTCTTCCACTTTTAAGAGCCCTTGGGATTACATTGGACCAACTCAGATCAATTCAGAATAACCTCCCTATCTTAAGATTAGCTGATTATCAACTTCCATTCCATCCACAACCTTAACTCCCAATGTAACCTAATGCATGTTTCAAGACTACATGAAACATAGTCTTCACATGTTTTGAAGACTAAGAGATAAACATCTTTGGGAAGGAGAACATTATTCTGCCTATCATAATGTACCTATGCAAAAAACATGAACTGGATCCATATAAAACATTATCTCAAAATAGATCATAGACCTACATCTAAAACCTAACACTAAAAAGTTTCTAGAAGACCTCAAAGAAAATTGCTGTGACGTTAGGGTATGCAAATATTTTGTAGAAATGACACAAAAATCATAATCCCCAAAAGAAAGGAAGAAAATAAACTGATTTCATCAAAATCAAGAAATTTTGCTATTCAAGAGACATTGTTGACAGAAAAAACAAGCCACAGAGTAGGAGAAAATATTTGAAAATCACATATCCAATGAAGGCTTGTACAAAGAATATACAAACTTTATAATAATATGCTCAAACCTTATAATGAGAAAACAAACAATCCAATTTTTTAAAACTGGGCAAAAACAATCTGAATAGACATTAACTGTGGCAGAGAGCAAATAAGCACTTAAGAGAATGCTCAACATTATTAGTCATTAGGAAAATGCAAATTAAATTTGTAAGATACCATCATCTATTAGAATGTCTAAAATTAAAAAGTCAACCTACCAAGTGTTGGTGAGATGTGGATAGGACATGAAATGGAACTCTCCGGGGCTGGAGCTGTAGCTCAGTGGTAGAGCGCTCATCTAGCATGCGTGAGGCACTGGGTTCGATCCGCAGCACCACATATAAATAATAAATGAATAAAATAAAGATCCACCAACAACTAAAAAAATATTTAAAAAAAAAAAAAGAAATGGAACTCTCCTATGCTTCCTGGAAGAATGGAAAACAGCACAACTACTGGAGAAAGAGTTTGGTAGTTTCTTAATAGTTAAACATGTGCTTACCCTGTGACCCGGCCATTCCACTCTTAGTATTTACTCAAGAGAAATAAAATATCCATGCAAAGACTTGTATACAAATGTTCATAGCAACTTCATTTATAATAACCCAAAACAGGAAGCAATCCAAAAATCTATCACCAAGTGATTGGATAAACAAATTATAATATATTCATTTAACAGAATACTACTCTATTTGGATAAATCTCAAAATAATTAGCTGAGTGAAAGAAGTCAGGCAAAAAAGTATATACCAAATTATTCCATTTTAATTCTAAGAAAAGCAAAGTAATCTATACTGACAAAGCAGAGCAGTGGTTTTCTGGAGAAGACCAGAGTGGGAGTCCAGGAGGGAAGGGAAGACAGGGTAGGATAAAAAATGGGAACAAAGAGACCTTTGGAGGTAGTGATGATCTTGGTGTGATGTATGCTTATGTCCAAACTGATCAAATTGTACACTTAAAATATGTGCAATTTACTAAATGTCAATTATACTTCAAAAAAGTTGTTTTAAAAAACAATTTTTTTAGCCAGGCACGGTGGCGCACGCTTGTAATCCCAGCACTTTAGGAGGCTGACACAGGAGAATTGAGAGTTCAAAGCCAGCCTCAGCAACGGCAAGGTGCTAAGCAACTCAGTGAGACCCTGTCTCTACATAAAACACAAAATAGGGCTGAGGATGTGGCTCAGTGGTCAAGTACCCCTGAGTTCAATCCCTGGTTAAAAAAAAAAAAAAAAAAAAAGCAATGTTTTAAAATAAGTGAGGTAATGTTGTATGTGCTTTCAAGGAAATACCAGTTATCTTGAAGGAATTATATGGGACTTGCATAGTCTATAAAGTATACATGTAATATTTAAACTTTCATAACATAGTTTCCTTACAATGGGGAGGGTCATTACCCCAGAAAACTTTTTCACATGGTGGTATGTCCAAGTAGAGGAAGGAAGAGAGATATTCAGGCTTAAGTATTTAGAACAAGCTCTCGAATGATATACACAGATACCCCCATTCCTCCACCCCTCTTTGAAGATTCAGAGAGGGAAGGGACAGCACAGAACAGGTTGGAAGAAGTGTTTTAGCAAAATTAAAGTGCCCAGAAAACTGAAAGGAGGAGTTTGGAGCCCATTGAATCAGCCTAGAAAGAGGTACTAACTACCTCAACAAGGATGTGGCTGTGTGCTGAAATGGAAAGCTGAGGAAGGCAGAGGGAAGGGAAAAGTAATAGCATGTGCTGATGGCTTACACATGGAGTGTCACAGGTATGGGCAGGAAAGAGAGAGCTGTGCGAGCAGGAGTCCCAAAGCCCTCCTGCGCTGGAGGACATAACAGAGAACAATGACAGGTTGAACAGGAGGAACAAACTAGTGTCTCCACTAGTTTGGGGGAAAATGAGAAAGTAATTCAGTAAGATATTACTCAATCTAATTTTTTAAAAATGTTTTTAGTTGTCAATGGACCTTTATTTTATTTATTTATTTTTAGGTGGTGCTGAGAATCAAACCCAGTGCCTCACACATGCTAGGCAAGTGCTCTACCACTGAGCTACAACACCAGCCCACACTTAATGTAATTTCATGAGTGAGAGAACTACAAACTAGAGAGTAAAGTGACTTACCTAAAGTCACACAGCAGACCCCAGAGTTCATGAGTCAGAGGGAGGGCCAGTATCCACTCTGCTTCCCTATGACACACATTTTCTCTCCTACTGGAGGAGTCTAAAGTGATGATGGACATCCTGGTGGTAATGTCCAATCAGCAATTAGAACTGTCAGCATAGAGCCTGGGAGAAGACTTGGGAGCAGAAATATTGATGAAGGAGCTAGGAGCTGACAAAGCAGCAAGAGCAAATGAGATAAAAGGTTTTCTATCCATTTTCATTAACTTCCCCTTGGATGAATTATCCACTCGTATGCCCTGTTTTCTACTGAAATCAAATCTGCCTTAGAGTGACACCTCTTCCTACTTTCCTGACTTTATTATTCCAATTGCACAGACTACAACCTGAGAGACTTGTTGGGCTCCTCCCTCTCCTCTTCCCCCTTTGCATTCATTCGGTTTTAAGAAAATGTTTTCCTTGTAAGGTCACCTGTTGCCTCCCCACTCTATCCCCTAACGCCATCCTAGCCCAGACTTGAGCTCTGTGATCTTCTGTTTTGCACAGGGTTTTGTTGTTGTTTTTGTTGTTTATTTGTTCATTTTGTTTTTTGAGATGGAATCTTGCTATGCTTCCCAGTCTGATCTTGAACTCATGGACTCACATAGCTGGGATTACAAGTGTGCAACACCATACCTGGTTAGCTTTGTGATCTTCAATTTTCACAGCAGCTTGCCAACTGATCCCCCAGGCAAGATGCAGAAACAAAACCAATGATAGAAAGGAGAGATAGGCAAGAGAAACAGACAAGACACAGGAACATGTTGCCCCACATGGAGACCAGATGAGAGGGTGTCAGGAGGCAGAGATTGAAAACATCAGATGCCATAGGGAAATGAGGGGCAGAGGGAATTGAGACATGGAGATAGGATTTGGCTAAGTGGCAAATGATGAGACATCTTCAGGAAAGAAAGAAGAGGGACAAGAAGCCAATTGTAGGAAAGTGTGTATTGAGGGAGCAGGATGGTGAATAGAATCCCCCTACAGGGAGGCCCAGAGCCAGTGTGCAGTAAGAGAATGGCAGTGGTAGAGCAGAATTATCTGTCCTTAAAGTCTTGGCTGTGAAAAGAAGAAGCCTGTAGCTAGACATGATGGCTAGTTTTCCAAATTTTTTTTTCCCCAAAATGAAACTAGCTATGCATACTAGGACATAGCAGAAAGAACAAGAAAGGGGTAGAAAACTCTGAAGCTGGAAGATTGTCAGTGTCACTCAGAAACTGGAAGGGTGGGTGACCTTCCCTGTTGCAGTGAGTAGCCAGCATCCTGAGGGTTGGTCTGCATAGAGGAAGCTGGTGAAAGATATTTGGGCCTCAAATCTTGATTCCCAACCCTTAGTCCTGACTGCACAGGAAATTTCTAACAGAAAGCTGTTTCCTTTGTCACACTCTTTTCTGTTTAGAGTGAGGATAGGAAGTAATCTGTCCTGTTCTTTTAACAATTCCAAGGGAACACCAAAACATCCCCTGGTCTCGGCCTTGCTTGATACACAGTTGTGACAGCCCCAAAGTTCTTCCTGACCTCTACTCTTAATCTTTCCTGCTGCGGTTGAAGCTCATTGCCTCTCATCCTATCTTCAGGAAAAGCGTATGGTAACCAAAAAATGTGCCTGAGTGAGGAAGTCTGCAGGAGGTAAACGGATATGGATTTACTATAGATCTGGAGGAAGTTGTCCTTATAAACTCCACACCCATCTTCCCTACCAGTGCTCACCTATGCTAAAGAGGCGGAAGAACTCAAAAAGATTGAAGAATGTACAACTATGTCTCAGTTGCCACTGATCTTTGAAGAGAAATACCCCCTTAGTCATCTCAGAGATTCAAGTCCAAGGAAGTCAGAAGGAATTCTGCAGCTAACAAATTAAAGCCTATCTTAAGCTACCCAAGAAGAGTTACACATACTGAAGAGGTGGCCATGCACACAATCCAGGCTGCCCAGAGCCTCTCTATCAACAGGTGGGCCCAAGGAGGAGTCACACTTCTTCTCTTGATGCTATCTCAAGAGGACAGGAGAATCTGCCAAGCGCTTTCTGGGATATGTCTTGCAGCAAGTGACAAGCAAGGATCAAGATGTGGAAAAGACAGTGAGAAACAGAGAAGTTAGGGTGAGAAAGGAATAAAGCCAAAAGTGGAAGAAAGATGGTGATAAGAAGATGGGGGGTTAGAACACGGGAGGGGGGCCTCTCCCTGCTGTTCACTTGGAACAGGGATCTAGTAAATAAAGATTTATGGGAACACAGCCATGATCATTAGTTTACTTAGGTCTATGACTGTTTTGTGGAATAAAGGCAGAGTTGAATAGTTGCAACAAAGACTATGCAGCCTGCAAAGTAAAAGATATTTATTATCTGGCATTGCTGGCCGAGCACAATGGCACACAACTGTAATTCCAGCAGCTTGGGAGGCTGAGGCAGGAGGATTGGGAGTTTAAAGCCAGCCTCATCAACTTAGTGAGTCCCTGAGCAACACAGCAAGACCCTGTCTGTAGATAAAATATTTTTTTAAAAAGCCTGGGGATATGGTGCAGTGGTTATGTACCCTTGGATTCAATTCCCAGTACGGGGGGAAAAAAAAAAGTTTCCTCATGATTCTTGATTCTTTATTCTTTGTGCTTCAAGTTATTTTCAGAAACTGTTGCCCTAAAAGCAACCAAGGCAGGATTCAAGCAATAGGAACAATATTCAAAGCTGTAGCTTAAAGAGTGACCAAAGTAAAATTGCCCCAAGATACAAAAGAAATTGAAAAACAAATTATATTTATTATGTTAATTTATGCAAGATATGTTTCTAGCTAGTAGTATGTTTCTGTATATAGATTTGTTTGGGTTTCCTGAATAGCATATAGCAAAACTAAAATCACAATGTGTCATGGTGAAAAGGTTAATATGATCTAGTGGCTCAGGAAATTAAAAGGAGTTGATCAATATAATATATGAATAATGACATAAATTTGAAATATGATTAACGAGTGAATTTTAAGGGAAAAATGCTTTAAGCATTTCCATCATCTTCTCCTGTCATGGATATATAAGTATAGGTTTGAAAGTGGTATTTTTTAATACATCTATTTAAGTGCTTGATAACACGAGATGAGTGGGCGATGTGGGGGTTGTGGGTGGTGCTGGGAGTACAGAATGAAAGCCATCCCATGAAATGTGAAGCAGAGTCATCTAGGCTGTTCTGAGCTTTTGCAGAGAAATTAAAGAGGCAAGCGAAAGCCACGTCTCCTGAGTTTGGCTCACATTTTTCCAATATTATCTTCAGATTTCTCCTCCCTACATCCTCTAAAGCCTCCCACACCATCGTGTCCTGCTTCCACACAATACAACTACTCCGTTCCAGGGACAAGACTCTGCTCTTCATTTTCTCCTTTATACAGCAATCCCTGCCCTGTTCCCAGCTCTGGGCTTCTGCACAAAAGCCCAGGAGTCAGGAACTGCCTCGCCCCAATCCATCTGCCCTGCCTTCTTACTGACAGAGTGCAGGATCATTCAGGAGGACAATGATTCCAACTAAAATGCTCACCTTCCCAGACTCCATTGCAGCTGGGGATGGCCACGTAACCTGCTTCTTATCATGAGCTATGACTGCAGAAAACGTCTGCAAGGGATTTGGGCAAAGCTTTTGCCCTCCTCAAATAAGCCCTGCCCTCCCTTCCTTCCTGTCTTCTTTTCTTTCCTCTCTTCTTTCTTTTCTATCCTTCCTTCTTCCTTCCTTTCCCTGTCTGGTTCACAAATGCGAGAGTTTGGATGGAGTCATTATCCTGGGAACATTAGGGAACAAAGCCACAAGCTAAGGGTGGTGAAGTAGGAGGAGGAAAGGAGACAGGGGCACTGGTGACTCTTGAGCTGCTGCAGCAGGCTTAGACTTATCAGATAAGCATACTACACCTCTATTTTGTTAAGGCCCTTCAGTTGGCCAATGTCATGAGTGTCCCAATGCAACTAATTGTCATATCCATGTTCTTACTTCTACCTGGAAAGCCACTCACTCTCTATTCTATAGTCAACTTTTGAAGTCCTATGATTCCTTCAAAGTGCACCCGAAATCCCACTTCTTTCAACAGGGCCTTCCATAAATGTCTCGGAATCAACTTCCCTCTCTCCCAGAGTCTCCCAGAGGGCACAATTAAAATCGTTAAAGTAGCATACAGTTCATATACGAATATACAACCAGTGAAATTCCACATCATATACAACCGCAAGAATGAGATCCTAATTAGAATAAGTTATACATGTATGTAGACTATGTCAAAACACACTCTTTCTGTTATATGTACCTAAGCAGAACAAAAAGGAAACAACAAAAAGTATTTATAGAAACTTGTAAATAAATGTGTCTTAGAACGTAAAAAGAAAAAAAAGTAGCATACATGTGTCAAGTCAGTTTCCTATCATCAATGTTCTTGTACTGTTATTCACAAAGCCCCCTAGATTGAGAGCTGGTGTGAGCAAAGAATCTCCTGGACTCAATTTGAAGGCTCTGCAGCATCCATCACATTACCCATAGCAGTCACTCAATAAAGGATTGTTGCATTTCTTTGGCTGGACAAATGTTTCTCTCTTCCCAAGTATATATTATGGATCATATTTAAACACCTGGCTTCTGTGTAAAACAGGTGAGAAAGTTTAAATTTAAATTCTAGAAATCCTGCTTATGCTTTGACCACGTTTTGCTGGTTTTTGAAATTGTGAGGCCTATTGCTGACAAATTACCCTTTGTATAAACTAAAGTCAAAAGAAGAGACAGAAACAAGAAGTTACTAAAATCCCCAAACTGGTCCCATATATCATCAAACTAGTAGTCTGGTGTCACCAAATTCAACTTCCAATCAACATCTGTTAAAGGTAGACTCCTATCCACAGCAGCTAATCCAATGTATTACATTTTATTTCCAGTCGCCTTTTCCACTGCTTATGTATTTCTTTTGATTGACAAGAATTTATTCCATCTATTAGGTGCCAAATCTAGGGTGATCAGTCATTCCAAGTTGCCTGTGACTAAAGGATATCTTGAGACAAAGGAATTTTCAGTGTTAAAATCAGGAGAGTCCTGGGCAAACCAGACTGATTGTTTACCAAAAAAAACTCCTTGTTTGCTATTGGATATAAAATAGTGGAAAATATAGTTATAGTCTCTGCCCATTGTGGAGCTCTATTTTTATTTGGAGATCCTAGAAATTAGAAATAGGTTTCCATCCTGTAACTTTATAAAGTTATTTGTGATCAATTTTACTACACAGTAATCAAAGCCAGCCAACACTTCCAGGTGCTAACACCACAGATCTCAGAGAACAGTTGGCTGACTATGTGGAGGGAAGATGAAGGACTTTGGAAAAGGAGAGTAAGCAGAAGTTCAGTTTGTGAATGTGGCCATTATTCTGCCGGCTGTGAATTCCAACCAACTGGAATCACAGGCCGGGCCAGCTGCCTGTTGTTCTTGGACCAGCAGCCATGCTCTCTCTTCAGGTTTGCACTCCTGGTTCTGACACTCATTTTGACCTGTTGGGCAGAGCAACACCTTTTTTGGAGATGACTCAGTGATGTCAACCCCTCCTGGGGGAAGGTGGAGGTGATCTGACTATGGCATCTGCTGATATGACCATCACAGCTGGTTGGGCTTGACTTTTCTCCATTGTTATTCCATATGGACTCCTCCTATAGCTGGACACCAGGATAAGAAGAAAAACCTTTCCATTCTTGGGTTAAGAGCATAGGGATGACTTATTTTCCCTCTTAGACTGTGCATCCTCCCAGACACACAGTGCATATTTTTGAGCTTAATAATCTGAAGGCCCCATTCTGCTACAGAAGCTACTCACTTAGCAAAGGCAGAAAGTTCTGGTTCATCCATTCCATGGTGAATTTTCCTCGTCACTTCCCAGTCTTCATCTCTGCCAGGCTTCCGTAACGACCACCACTGGTTTCCTACTATTGGTGAGGGACCGTGCAGGTGTGTTTATGTCCATTACCTTATTTCCACTACAAAACAATTCAGAGTACATGCTATTATCCCCATTTCCAGATAAAGAAATAGAGGCACAGAGAGCTTACAGAAGCTTACTGGGGTCACACATGACAAATGGGCTAAGTAGAATTTGAACCCACTCTATCTGACTCCTCAATCAGTTTGATAATCTGGAAGGGAGCAGTTCTTGTATGCTTGAAAAGACCCTGCAGATCTTGAATCCTTGAAAACAAGTATGAGAGGGACTTCAAAAGGAGGGGCAATTGTGTGTCTCTGAACTTATAAATTTTGCTTGCAGTGGAAGCAGAACAGAAAACACTGCACTTTAAGGAGAAAAGCTTGTCAAAAACCTTGGTCTACTGCCCCACACAAGATCAAATGTTCACCTGATTTATAACTATATGAATTTGCACTTTGAAGCAATAAGGAATTAATTTAAAAACTGTCTTAGAAGGTTTTTTACGGGCAGTTTTTCAAACAAAACTAAGACACTTAATTTTATTTCTATGAAAGTTTTGCGACGAAGATGCTTTAAGTGGCATGGAGCTACCCTTTGGAAAGATACACACCAGGGAAGTTAGGGGGTTTCATTTTTGTTATACTTCCTTGGTAGTCTTATTATTGAGGCACAGCATTGAGAGCTTATAGTCTGACCATGCTAACCACTAGCACTGTGGTTATAAATGCCAAGAATGGGCATTTATAAATGAGGAAAGCAACATCTAGAGCCACATATCCCAGGGTCTTGAAAACTGCCTGTTTGTAGCAGGTGTGCAATACTTTTATTGAATAAATGAACAAATAAATAAATAGAACAAGTGATTTTCCAGAAGATCACGCAACGAGGACAAAAATCCAATGTTCTAAATCTTACTTCCATCTCTTGATCAATTTACATCATTCTCTGGGTGAGCCCAGCCAACTTTAAAATGGATATTTGACTGTCAAAATGAATAGGGCACTGTGCCTGGCTTAAGTAAGACCAAAATTTTAATTAGGAATATGGAAAAGAGGGAGTTGATGAAGACCTCCTGTTATCCAGATGCCAGAACTGTTTGGTGTGGTTGGTTTGATTTCTAATGAGCATCTGCTTTGAACTTTTGCACAGTATACAGTTCACATTACAAAGTCAACAAGTCTTTATCATCTGTGTGGTCAGTCACCCTTTTGTTGTCTCTCCTCTATAATTGTTTAATCTGGCTTCCCCTACCACATTTCTTGGCTGCTTGCTCCCCACTATCCCTCTCAGTCTGGTTATGTTCAAGGAATGTAAATGCACAGAAAACATCTCATAGTCAATTAGAACTGACTTAGTGTTTCATGAGTGCTTTGGATTATCCGTGCCCTGTACAGAAAAACAGCACAGGCTGGTTGATTGAGCACCCATGGATTGGGAAGTATTCTAAGATCTAGATTCAGCTCTCTGTTGTCTGTGCTGATGGAGATGAAGGGGAGAGTGGATATATGGCAGACACATTTTTAAAAATCAAAGCATAGTTTACACCCATTTCAACTCTTTGAAAGTGAATTTTTAATAATTTGACATACCTATGTGACCACGACTACGATCAAGACATAGCATCTTTCCAGCGTCCCAGATAGTTCTCTTCAGCTGCATCCCTGTCAACTGCTGCCCTTGGTCCCAGGCAACCACCAATCTGCTTTCTGTCACTGTAGATTAAATTTGTCTTTTCTAGGGTTTCATCTAAATGGAATCATAGAGTATGTGCTCACAGCAGTTGTTTTTACTTGACTTTGGAATGGCGTCTCTGATGTCCTTCCTGGTGATGTCTGGTTCAGGCTGATATTAAAATGAGTTCATGTTCCCCACACCCACGTTGACTTGAGAGAGTGGGCGGAACAGGGACTTGGAAGAAACCTATGAGGCAATGGAGGCTGGCGAGCTTAATCATTGGCAATGAGAAGAATATCGGCTCTTCCCTGCACTGGCAGAATACGACAAAGCCATAAGCTCACCTTGCTTTCTGAACTTATTTTCAAGGTCACTCAAGAGTTTTTCCCAAACCTGACTGCCTGCTTAGCCTTCAATGGACACTACTGAGAAACCCGGACTCAATCCAGGCCCTCTCAGCCACGGAGTCACTGCTCCCTCTGGTGTAAACATGGAGATCTGTCACCCCTACCAGGAGGCAGTCCCGCCACTGTAGCCCTCCCTGGACAGCAAGGAGTAGAGGGCAGGGAGGAAGAACCAGGTTCCCTCGGGGCTGCTGGTAGGTTCATGGGTCAGAGGCTCAGTGTTTGACTATGTGAACAAAGAGGAACACATGAAGAGATCAACGGCTTGAGAGAGGACAGGAACAGAGGGAAGGGAAGCCCAGAGAAGACAGAGCTGGCTACACATGAAAGATGGGTGCAGGGGCAGAAGCAGCCAGAAAAATGAAGCAAGAAGCACTAGAGGAATGGATTTCCCCACCCTTTTATGAGAAATTCCTAAAAATTCACATCTCAGCCCAAAATAAATACATTCAGATCCAGGCTACTTTTGTCTTGAAAAGTGGGTTTTAATGTGGAAATGCTGATAAATCTTTTAAACAACCTACATACCTCTAGGTGCTGCTGGTCCTGCTTAATCCCTTTAAACCTCCAATAACTTCAACTATGGTGTTTAAAGTCTCATAAATCTGCACTAGCTTACAATAGGGAAATAGAAATCACATTCAGGAGCTTAGAGGTAGGGGCAGAAGATGGGTATCCCAATGCCATTTAAAACCACAGTGCGGGCTTCTCAACAAGATTTTCCAAGAAAAGCTGAAATGAAAAACACTCAGGTTTCTGGTTTGCGGTTCCCTAAGTTCTCAATTTGTTCTTTTGCATCCCCCCCACAGGGGGTAGGCTGAAATGGAGTGAGCATTGACTGACTATTTTATTGGAGAGAAAATAAATTGCAAAGACCCCATTTTCACACAAAATAAAACTGAAAAGAGAAAAAAACACTACCAGGAGTCATTAGAAAACAGCACTGTTTCTAATAAGACACCAACAAAAATCGATGCCTATTTTTTTGCTGAATTTTTGATTCATAGCCAGGTATGGTATCACACGTCTGTAATCCCAGCTACTCAGGAGAGTGAGGTAGGAGGACTGCAAGTTTGAAGCCACTTTTGCCAATTTAGCAAGACCCTGTCTCAAAACAAAGGGCTGGGGATGTTGCTCAATGGTAAAGCACTTCTGGGTTCAATCCCCAGTACTGCCAAAATATAATAATAATAATAATAGTAATGACGATGATGATAATGATTCATTCATGCCACAGAATAAAAATTATAGACATGATTATATCTGCTACCATCTCTTTTTTCCTTCCTTCTCTTTTCTTCCCCCATCCCCTCTCATTTTTGTAGTCCTGGGTATTGAACATAGGACCTTCAGCATACTAGGCAAGTGCTCTGATTTTGAGCTACATTTATTTATTTTAAAATTTTGAGACAGTTCTCACTAAGTTTCCAAAGTTATCCTAGAACTTGCAATCCTCCTGCCTCAACTTCTCAAATCACTGGGATTACAGGTGTGCACCACAGCATCTGGCTAGTAGCTATCTTTACTTTGTCACTCCTAGTATGTGTCAAGCACCTTCTATGTGAAAAAACTTAGGTACATTATCTAGTTTTATCCTCATAGCAGCCCCATGAGAAATATTATTCTTTTCCTTGTTTCAAAAATGAAGAAATTAAGATTTAGATTGATTAAATAAAAAGTCACCCAAAGTCACACACACAGCAGGCAAATGGTAAAGCAAAAATTCAAACACAGAATTTGCTTTGGAGATGCTCTGATCTTATCCAGGGTGTCATCTACTTTCTGTGGTGTGACAGACTCAGTCCACAGACCACCTAGAAGCATCCTACATATCATACTCTGAGACTTGATGTGTTTTCATGTTTCCCTTTCCTGGCCTGGTCCAATGACTTTCTCAAACCCCTAAGTCTTGGAAAGGTCTGCTATATTAACTAAAGTTCAGTCCATGGAGAAAAAAATTAGAGTCCTTAGCTCATGTTGCTTATTTTACATCCCTTTGGCCTGCAGTGATGTACCTACCACCAAGCAATCCAGGAAAAGCTCTGAACTGTGGTTCCCTTACAAAATACAGACAGAATATCCCTTATCCAAAATTCTTGGGACCAGAAGTATTTCAGATATTGGAGTTTTTTCAAATTTTATAATATTTTCTTTTTAAGATTTTAAAAAATTTGTTCCATTTAGTTAGACATGATAGTAGAATGTATTTGGACATATCATACATACATGGAGAAATTTTGTAATATTTCCTTAGACTTTATTGGTTAAGCATCCTTGATCCAAAAATTCAAAATCCAGAATGCTCCAAAATCCAAAATGTGTTGAACACTGAGTTTTGGATTTAGGGATTCTTCAGATGTCAGATTAGGGAAGCTCAGCCTGTAAAGATCTGTAAGACCTATCTTCAACGCTGTTGTAAAGATTAACATGTGGGAAAGCAACCTGGAGAGTGCCAGGGCCAGGACTTTCTGGGTCTCCTGATTAAGGTGTCTTAACTATAACAAGGAGTGAAAGCTCCACTAAAGTCTAGCTTCATGCAGAAGAAAAGATATTTCAACCACTGAGATAGAGACTAGAATTCAATTCAATTCATGATTAAAAGACATGCCTTTGGGAGAGGGAAAATGTCTCTACCATTACTTCACAAACTGTTTTAAAAGTATTAATGAATGTTTTCCCAAGGTTCTATGGTCAGAGAGATTTGGAGAACACCATATATGGGATCCCTCTCCCAGAGAACTGCACTGCCCTTGATCTTATTACAAGTCCTTATAAGTACTAAAATAAAATAATCTTTTCTTAATCCAGTGATTCCCAAACTTTTAACCACAGGAATCTTATTTTGGGATTTCTATTTATTAGCATTTCCCACAACACTATGGAACACAGTTGTACTTTTTTTTTTTTTGGTAGTGATAGGTATTGAACCCAGGGCCTTGTGCATGCAAGGCAAGCATTCTACCAACTGAGCTATATCCCCAGCCCATGATGTCACTTTTGATAAAAATAACACCTCTCATCCATCATCAGCACAGCATCTGGCGTGCTCCCTCCCCCGCCCCCATCCGTTGTATTGATATTCCTTCATTCAGCAATTTACATGCCACCAAGGAGACTTTCATTCCCTGACTCACTTCCTCAGTCCCCTGCTGGTATTTCCTTGGAACAGGTTTTTACCATGCCAGGCTCTACACAGAGGATGGTACCTACAGTACCCACAAATCTCTGGGCATAGGCACTGCCTTGGGTAGGAAGTCAGAGGAATAAGAGGAGGAGGAAGGATTTCTCTCATTTACCTGCTCCTCAACAGTATGTGCTTGATGATGCTAACTTATACTTAGTTTGGGGTCCTCTAGAAGCTGACCTTGAAATAAGGATCAACTGGTTTACTTGGCAGATAATCCAAGGAAATACCAGCAGGGGAGAGAGGAAGTGAGTCAGGGAATGAAAGACAGCCAATTAAAAAGTGACTTATTAAGCCAACTACACATAAACAACTATAGCTTAGTCCTGTGGGAAAACTCTGGGAAACAGTGTAAAATACACACCTCAGGATCATCCCACCCAAGGGACAGAGTTGATGGGATATTTACCCATCATCTCCCATCATTCATTGTTGAAAGGTGCTTCTGGGGGATAGGGCAGTTAGTTTTCTGGCACTTCTGAACTGCCATATGTCTTGAGCCTAGTGATATCCCAGGGTCCTAGATAAGTCCTCAGCTACCAAGATGCAGATATTGGCAATGGGAAGATGAAGTGGTAGGGCCTGAAGAATCTGGATCTGTTTCAGTGTTTCTCATATTTGCTCTACATTTCCATATGGAAAATCCAAGTTAGAAGGAAGTTTAATGTACCCCACTCTCTGAGCAACTGTTCCAGGTATTTTGAGATCCAGGCTGTGCTGTATGAGCTTGAGTTCAGTGTCCAAAGCCATGAAGATAACTGAACCAAGGGCACACATGACCACTTCCTCCTCATCTCCCTGATGCAATAACAACCAGACTTTCTTTCTGGCTCCACGTTGGTAATATTTTTTATGACAAAGAGTGATTTTTCAACAGCTTTTTGAGAAGGTGTTGGGAAAGTAACATTTCTCTAGAGGGAGTACATGAGAATCCATGGGAGGGAGCACAAAGTCTAGTTTTAAAATATCTATTTACAACTGCCTTACCCTTTCACCATGCCAGGTCCCTTGATGGGAAGTACTGTAAAGAGTGGTAATAGGAACATAGGATGAACTGATTCCTGACCAGACTGAGTAAGCCAACATCCTCTGAAATAACCAACTATTTCAGCTAAAGGCATTGCCTCTTTTCTAAACATTTATGAAAAGATACAGAGAGACATCAAAGAAAGCAGTTCTCAGTGTGAACTGGGGATGGTTCAATTGTTTCAGGAAGTTGGCAAAAAAGCACATTTCAGGAAAAGCTATAAGCAAGGTTGTAGGTGGTTCCACTCCTGGTGATTCAGTGTGAGACTACAATTCAGCATCCAGTTAAATTGGAGGCCAGAGACTTCCTGTTTTGCTTCAAAGGATTGTGACTTTCTAATTCCTTTTCCCCAAAATCTCTCTTCCCTGCCTTGCCTTTTCTGAGTTCATCTCTATGAGAAAATACTTGCAAAAGTAGCTGAATTGAGAGTAATAATGCCAAAAATTTATGCCAAAGAGATCTAATACTTTGACTCCATGCTATTCCAAATTATAGGACCTGAATTATACCTATAGTCTGAACCTTAATTTTTTCAGATTACGGAAAACAAGTCAATGGAAAGATAGCATTCTTGGAAGAGCCAGGAGTAGATGATGCTCCCAGGTAAGTTGTGCTTCTTTTGCTAATGTTATAATCATATAACTCTTTGGCTTTGATGAAATTCATCACTGTGGTTTATAATCTTCCCTCCAAGCTTCTACACATTTTAACGTAAAGCCCCTCTTCTGGTCAAGTTCTTTGTTGTCAGATAAGACTTCAAGGAAGGCAGCAACAGTACTCTGCTTTGCCTGACACTGACCTCTCTGAGTGGGACCTTCTTCGTAGTGCAATTCCTTCAAAGACAGTGGCCTCCACATTATTTGCAGCAATACAAGGGAAACTTAGAGGGCTGGAGGATGGCCTTCACGTATTGACTCTCTGAGGACCTTGATCCACCCACACTTTGCCTCGGGAAGAGAAAGTATCCAAGCCGTCTTCCTTCTCCCCACACTTCCCACTCTGCACCTCAGGAAGAGGTTGAGCCAACTTGGTGGAGAGATTTGCACATGATGGACGTTGCATAGTAAGGTGGTGCCCCTTTCTTTGCAGCTCTTTCTCTGTCTTCCCTCTGCATCGCTGAAGAAGGTGTCTCATTCTCAGTTTTCTTCTCTCATGCTTGCTGCAGTACTTTTATCTCTTTGGGGTCTCATCCCATGAAAGAAGTTCCCAAACTTGTTTATGCTTGTTTATAAAGACACAGGCAATCTTCTGTCCTAGACCATGCTGCCTGGCCAGAGAGACAGGCACTTAGCTTTCAAACACAAGTTCACTGAAGAGCTGCTTGCCTTTGCCATGGCTCCCTATGCACATATTGTCCTTGGAATTCGAACAGTTCCTCTGTTTAGGGCAGACCTCGAACATTTTCTGAGATCTGCTGGCTGTCTCTCTCCTCCTGCCCCCGTGTTTGCTGTACACATTTCCAAACATACAGAAAAATTATAGAAATAAGACAATGAATACCTGTATACCCTCTTCCTGATTTGATTTACTGATTATCAACATTTTGCTACATTTGCTGTATCTGTATGTGTGGTATGTATGCATGTGTGCATTTGGGGTTTCTTTGTTTTTAATCATTTTGAACTATTTGAAAGTAAGTCATAGACATCACAACACTTTATCCTCAAGCAGTGCAGAATGTATTTTCAAGAATAAGATCATTGTCCTGTTTATATATAACTCATAAGTGCAATACTATTACACTTAATAAAAGCAATAATTCCGGGATATCAAATATCTCCAATTGTTCCAAGAATGCCTTTTATAGCTGTTCTTTTTGTGTGGTAAAATATACATGCATAAAAATTACCATTTTAACCACTTTTAAGTATTCAGTTCAATGGCATTAAGTACTTTTATTCACATTAATGTACAACCGCCACCTTCTTTCATCTCCATTAGTTTGTAATGGGCACTGAAACTTTGTACCTGTTACAAACTAACTCCACATCCTCTCTTCCCCTACCCCTGGCAAACACCATTCTACTTTCTGTTTCTATAAATTTGACAACTCTAGGTAACTCACATAAGTGAAATCGTACAACATTTGTCCTTTTGCGACTCCACTATTTCACCTAGTATAACGTTTTCAGGTTTCATTCATGTTGTAGCATGTATTCAAATTTCCATATTTTTCAAGGCTGAATAATATTCCATTATAAAAATACATCACATTCATTCATCTATTGATGGGCCCTTGGGCTTCTTCCATCTGTTGACTATTGAGAATCATGCTGCTATGAGTACGAATATACAAATATCTTTTGGAGTCCCTGCTTTCAATTCTGTTGGGTAAAAACACAGAAGTGGGACTACTGGATCATGTGGTAGTTCTGTGTTCAATTTTGGAGGGACTAGCTATATCATTTTCCATAAATAGTTACGCCATTTTACATTCCCATCAGCAAGACACAAGGGTTCAAATTTCTGTATATCATCACCAATACTTGTTATTTTCTATTCCTTTTTTAATAAATAGCCATCCCAATGGATGTGATCTCACTGTAGTTTCAATTCATATTTCCCTAATGATTAGTGATTTATGTTAGGCATATTTTCATGTGCTTATTGACCATCTGTAAATCTTCTTGGGAGTAGTGTTTATTCAAGTCCTTTGCCCATTTTTTAGTGGTTTATTGTTGTTGTTGCTGTTGAATTATAGGAATTCTTTCCATATTCTATATGACACTCCTTTTTCAGATATATGATTTGCAAATAGTTTCTCCCATTTTATGGTTTGCCTTTTTTTCTCTGTTGTGTCCTTGAATGCACTTAAATTTTTAATCTTGATGTAGTATAATTCAATTTTTTGGTACCTATACTTTTGGTGGCTAGCAGACAATTTTAAATTATATGTGGCTCAGATTATATGGCTGTTGAACAGTTCTGGCCTGGAAGCTTCTTTAATTCAGGTTAATTACCTTTGGCAAGAATACTTAGAGGTGGTGCTGTACGCTTCATAATGTATCACAGCAAGAGGCACATAATATCTAGCTTCCAGCTGTGAGTGATGCTAAGTTTGATCACCTGATTAAAGTGATGACTTCTCCATGTCTGGGTTATAAAGTACATTTTCTTGGGGCTGGGATTGTAGCTCAGTGGTAGAGCGCTTGCCTCGCCTGCGTGAGGCACTGGGTTCGATCCTCAGCACCACATAAAAATAAATAAAATAAATATATTGTGTCCATCTACAACTAAAAAAATTTTTTTAAAGTACATTTTCTTGTTGCAATTTCTAAGTAATTTATAGGATAATACTTTGACATCAGTATATCTTTTTAAATATCATCAAATCTGGACACTAGTTAGCCTTCTTAGAGAAATCAAACCACACTGAAAGCAACAATCAGTGAATCAGATCCTCAATGCAGAGCCCTTCAGAGAGCTCCCTCCCCATTTTAGTGGCCACGACAGTCAGGGAACCTGCCTCACTTGCCCCTTCTGTACAAACTCCTTCCGAGTGGCTGTCAGTAACAGCAGCCCGCATGGGGCCAGTCATTTCCATTGTAGCTGCACCTAAAACTTACCCAGGCCTCATTTGCTGTCTTGTGACTGGCAGTAACTCACTAAGGCTCTGCTTCTGCATTTCTGCGCCTTCCTGTGGAGAGTCTCTCATGCACTGAAGAAACTGGCTCTTGTTTTTCATCTCTTTTTTTTTCCTTCTGTGACCAAATTGACATCTGTGTGCCAAGACTGGTGACTCTTACAGTAAACAGAGCTGCCAACACCCATGGTGTCAAGGTGGCTTTGTACTCCCCAGAGTGTATCCTAGTTAAAGTCTTGCTGAGGTTAGGTGAAGTGGAAGGGAAGGTCTTCTTCCTCCTCTGAGGGCACTTGACCCCTGTGCAAGGTGCCACCTTTATTTGTGCTCCTCTGCTTCACAGCATCAGTGTGAAATCATATCCTTCACGTTCTGTTGGAGTCCCTAGAACCTGGTTCATTATAAATATCCAGGGCAGACACTGGCTCCCTCCTGATGCCGGTTTCCTCTCAAGAACTTGAGCAACAATACCTTCCCGGCTTCCTTTAACCAAATTGACTCTTGGTACCCCACTCACTTTTCTTCAGAGCTAGCATAATGCTTTCCATTAAGGCTCTCAGTGAGACAACTAGTCACATTCCACATTACAGTCTCTAAATAGAAGAGAACCAACCACTCAGGATTTTAAATTTTCTTCCATATGTTGCTATAACCAAATAGCACATATTGGGTAATTTGTTAAGAATAGAGGTTTATCTTGGAATGGAACCACCCATTTGACCCAGGTATCCCATTCCTGGGTCTGTACCCAAAGGACTTTAAATCAGCATACTACAATGACACAGCCACATCAATGTTCATAGCAGCATAATTCACAACAGCTAAACTGTGGAAACAAGCTAGATATCCTTCAACAGATGAATGGATAAAGAAACTGTGGTATTTATACACAATGGAATATTACTCAGCATTAAAAGAGAATCAAATTATGGCATTTGCAGGTAAATGGATGGAGTTGGAGAACATCATGCTAAGTGAAGTAAGCCATTCCCCAAAAACCAAATGCCAAATGTTCTCTCTGATAAGTGCATGCTGATCCATAATGGGGGGAGGGGGCATGGGGAGAATGGAGGAATTCTGCTTGGGCAAAGGAGAGGAAGGGGAGGAGAGGGTGAATGGGGGCAGGAAAGATGGTGGAATGAGATGGACATCATTGCCCTGTGTACATGCATGACTGCATATATGGTGAGACTACATCCTGTACAACAAGAGAAATGAAAAGTTGTGCTCCATCTGTGCACAATGAATTGAAATGCATTCTGCTGTCATGTATAACTAATTAGAGCAAAATTTTAAAAAGTAAAGAGAAAAGAATAAAGGCTTATTTAGCTCATTGTTCTGGAGGTTCCAGTGCAAACGCATGGTGCTGGCACCAGCGAGAACTTTGTTGCCACATAATAACATGATGGAGGGCAGCACAGGGTGAGACAGCGCAAGGGGCCAGCTCAGGTCTCTCTTCCTCTTGTTATAAAGCCACTAAGGTCATCGCAGAGGCCCTTCCCTCATGACCTCATCTAATCTTAATTACCTTCTAAAAAAGCCTTACCTCCAAATACCATTAATATGTGAGTTTGAGAATGAAGTTTGCAATGCATGTAATTTAGAGGGACACATTCAAACCGCAGCAACACACACGTGGTTATGAGCCCCAGTGGCTGATGATCTAATCCAAGGAGTCCCTCTAGGTCTTGAGGTTTGCTACCATTATGGATAAAAAGAGATACTATTGCCAGGCGCTGTGAGACAACTAGTCACATTCCACATTACAGTCTGGTGGCACACGCCTTTAATCCCAGCAGCTCAGGAGGTGGAGGCAGGAGGATTATGAGTTCAAAGTCAGCCTCAGCAATTCAGCAAGGCTTTACAGGACTCAGCAAGACCCTGTCTCTAAATAAAATATTAAAAAGGGCTGGGGATGTGGCTCAGTGGTTAAGTACTCTGGGTTCGATCCCCAGTACAAAAAAAAAAAGATATTGTTGACCCTTTCAGAAAAGACTCATGGATCAAGGATCCCAGAGATCCAAGTAAAAGTTAAGAATATGCACAAGCTGGGGCTGGGGCTGTAGCTCAGTGTCAGAGCGCTTGCCTAGTATGTGTGAGGTAATGGGTTTGATCTTCAGCAGCACTACATAAAAAAAAAAAAGCAAATAAAATTAACGTATTAGAAAATAATATGCACAAGTGGTATAAAATCTAAGACGATGGAATTTCTTTTTTTAGTTGTAACTGGATCTTTATTTTATTTATTTATATGTGGTGCTGAGAATCGAACCCTGTGCCTCTCACATGCGATGCAAGTGCTCTACCACTGAGCCATAACCCTAGCCCCAAGACTACGCAATTTCTAAAAGAAAACATAAGAAAAAAAATCTTTGCAATTTTGAGGTAGACGAAGATTTTTTACTACACATTAAGTACAGAAAATGAAACAAAAACTTGATAAATTATATTTAATAAAAAAAGTTAAAATGTTGTTCTTTGAAAGAAACTTTAAGAAATGAAAAGCTAAGCCAAAGAATGGGAGAAAATATTTACAATAAACATTTCTGGTAAAAGGCTTATATCCAGAATATTTAAAGAATTCTTACAATTCAAGAATAATACAGCCAGGCACGGTGCACAAGCCTGTAATCCCAGCACTTTGGGGAGGCTGAGATAGAAGAATCACGAGTTCAAAGCCAGCCTCAGCAACAGCGAGGCACTAAGCAACTCAGTGAGACCCTGTCTGTACATAAAACAGAAAATAGGGCTGGGGATGTGGCTCAGTGGTTGAGTGCCCGTGAGTTCGATCCCCAGTACCAAAAAAAAAAAAAAAAGAATAATACTAAGAACACAATTTTAAAATGAGCAAAAGATTTGAAGAAATAGTTCATTAAAGAAGATAGATGAATGGCCTATAAACACATGAAAAATATTCAACAGGATTAGTTGGTATTGAGCATTAGTCATCATACAAATTAAAACCACAATGAAATACCATCATACACCCATTAGAATGGCAAGAAATTAAAAGAGCAACCATACCACCCATTGACAAGGATGTGGAAACAATTAAACTCCCCTACGATACTATTGGGAATGTAAAATGGTACAGCCCCTTTGAAGAAAAGTGTGGCAGTTTCTTAAAACGTTAAATGTGCACTTTTCAGATGAGCCAGTCATCGAACTTGTAAATATTTATTCAAAAAAATTAAAGCATGGGGCTGGGATTGTAGCTCAGTGGTAGAGCGCCTGCCTCGCACGCGTGAGGCATTGGGTTCGATCCTCAGCACCACATAAAAATAAATAAATAAAAATAAAGATATTGTGTCCTAAAAATATTTAAAAAAAATTAAAGCATATGTCCGCACAAAATTGTATACATGAATATTCCTAGCAGCTTGATAATGGCCCCCAACAAAACAACACACATGGGGGCTGGGATTGTAGCTCAGCGGTAGAGCGCTTGCCTCGCATGCGTGAAGCCCTGGGTTCGATCCTCAGCACCACATACAAAGCAATAAAATAAAGACATTGTGTCCATCTACAACTAAAAAAAAAATATTAAAAAAAAAAAAAAAAACAAAAAAAACACATATGTCCCTCAGCATGGGAGTAGATAAACAAATGCCATAAAGGGAATAGTGTTTAGCAATAAAAAGGAACAAACTATTAATATGCCAATAAAATAAATCTTAACATAACTGTGCTAAGTGAAAAAAGCCACACACAAAAAAGTACATGTCAGGGGCTGGTATTGTGACTCAGTGGTACAGCACTTGCCTATCATACAGAGACACTGGGTTTGATCCTCAGCAATACATAAAAATAAAATAAAGGTATTGTGTCTACATACAACTAAAGAATATTTTTTTAAAAGTACATGTCATAGAATTCTAATTATTTTAATTCTGGAAAATGCACTTCCCTGATGTGACAGAAAGCAGATCAGCAGTTCTATGATTCTAGGAACAACAGGCAAGATGGACTGCAAACATGTACCAGGAAACACTGGGGGAGGATGACGTGTTTGTTGTGTTGATTAGCATAGTCCCCTGGAAGGATGAATCTATCAAAACTCATCAAATCACACAAATTTGCTAAGTGGCAAAGAGGGAGTCAAAGAAGAGAGACATAGAAGCTGAGAGTCAAGAGAGCCCCTTACACCCCCAGAGAAGATCAGCGAAGACTTCTTTTTGAATGAGAGGATAGATGGGAGATTGGAAGAGGGCCAGATAGTCAGAAGAGTGATCTCCCTGCTCACAAGGATCACCCAATGGTGAGCAATCAGATTCCTTGTACACTCTGCGCACATCCTTCTGGCCTGGAGGACTTTCCTCTTCCCAGTCATGTCTATCCTTGTAAGAGAGGACATTCCTAGAGATGTCTATTGGGCATCTCTCAATCCAAGAGTTATTTTGTTTTATTCCTGTCCATTCTGCATTCACAGCATGATTTCCACTAAATTGTCTACACTTCCTTTCCTAGCTAGCCATTATCCATAGTTCTATTCTCTGGGGGCCAGATATTACCAAGCATTGGCAAGGAGGTATCAATAGGTGCAGAAAGAGGACCCTCACTCAATGCTGGTGTAGCTATTCTGAAAGACAACCAGGTACTTTCGACCCAGCAAGCCCACTACTGGGTTTATATACCGAGGGAAGTTCTTCCCAGGGTACACAAAGGGATATGACCAAGGAGTTTCACTGCCATTCTGCTGGGGGCAACTTAAATGTCCATCTCTAAGAGTGTACCAGTCAGAATGTTCAAGTAAAACATAGTGCATGCATTCAACACGATAAGGAACTGGATTTCCATAGAAAAACCTGGACTGAGCTATAAAAAAAAAAAAAAGTTGAGAGAAAAAGCAAAAACAGGATGAGAATTATAACACAATTCTGTTTATGTATCAAACACACATAAAGCAGCCTTGTGTATTTTTGTAAGGGTGCTCTTATAGCTACACGAGTATCTTTCAGATGGATTGGAAGAACTATACTAAATGTATTAGAGTGGGTACCTATGGAAGAAGGCAGTAAGATTGGAGATGACAGATAAAGGGGAGAAAAGAATTAATTTAAAAATCTTAGCTGGGTGCGGTGGCACAAGCCTGTAATCCCAGCACTTAGGTAGGCCGAGACAGGAGAATCGCGAGTTCAAAGCCAGCCTCAGCAATGGCAAGGCGCTAAGCAGCTCAGTGAGACCCTGTCTCTACATAAAACACAAAATAGGGCTGGGGATGTGGCTCAGTGGTCAAGTGCCCCTGAGTTCAATCCCCAGTATCAAAAAAAAAAAAAAAATCCTTTTAAAACAGAGAAGGTCCTTCCTTCCATGGATAGATGATAATGTTATACAAAATGAACGGCAGGATCATTTCAAGCATGTGTATTTGAATTCCAAAAGATATAAAAAACAACAAAAAAAATACCTATATATTATATATATCACATATATACTATATATGTATATGTATACACACACACACACACACACACACACACACACCACCAGGAAGTTTGTGGTAGAGTCTCCATTCACAGATATTAGTCAGGTGACTTGTTCAAGGTCACATGTCCAGCTGATGGCAACACGGGGACTAGAACTCCCCTCTAACTCCAAGGCTTTCCCAGCACAACCTTTCTCAATCATAGCTGGAACACAATTCCCTCACCTGATGGAAGAACAGCTGGTCATGGATTCAACAATCCTTTTGAAGATACTCCCCTGCAGGGCCAAAGGTCAAGGGCTACGCTCAGGGAAGGGCTAATGGAGCTGTGTGGAAGAGTGGCCGTCAGACCTGGGTTTTATCTCAGTCATATCAGCCTTCCCGCTTCATTCCATTTTTCTGTTTAAGTCTTTTAATTTTTTTCCAGCCCAATCTGTCTTGCTGGCCATGTGTTATTACTATCTTGCTATTTCAAGTACATCTCCAGCTGGGTAAATCTTCACTCTTTGTCCTGGCGCTGGATTTTTCTCTCTGATCTCCTCTCATCTGCCCAGGGGGGCCTCCTTACCCTCCCACCCCTCTGTACACATCTCACTCAGTCCTTGCCACTTCTCCACGTGCCACCACTTTCATACTTTCCACTTCCTTCCTCCCTTCCACTTCTCTTGAAACTGTGGCTCCTGGATTTTTTGCCTCCACCAAAACTGGATGGCTTTTCTCTCTCTGCTGAACAGGGGGAAAGCCGTGAGAGCCTAAAATGCCACCTTTCATTTTATTTCCTATTTCCAGCACGTTTTCTATTTATAACCCTGCCTCCCTCATAGCAGATTGACACAGCACTCTGCTTGCTTCCCAGAATAAATGCAATTCAAGAATGAGAAGCAAGTCCAGCTCCCAGGGTTCTGCAGCCAGGCGTTTGTTAGGATTTTTCCTGCCAGCATTCGAGAAAGAAGTGTTTGCTGGCGGCTGTGCTTCCCCCGGCCCGTCTTCCACTATCCTGGAACTATTTTCACACAGGATTTCCTTCCTGGCAGATTTTCTTTCCTGATCGTGTCTGGACAAACTCATGTTAAAGGTGGTTTTTATTCCCCAAGTATACATTGACTGTGCCATAAAAGATACTTAAGAAATATTCATTGGGGAATGAATGAATGCTGCTATATTAAATTAAATCATAAACTGAGTTTGTAGGAAGCCAATTTGGAATTATAGTGAATCCACTAAGTGAACACTGCATGCAAAAAAATCACATTTTGAAATTCAAAATCAATTTCACATTAAACCCAAAGTCTCTGATGTGCCTATCACCAAATCATTTAAAAATCTGAATGGAGTGACATTTACAGAGAACCTTCTCCTTTAGGAATTGTGCTCTGCCTAAATGATTTCATTTATCCCATAACCTCTGAAATGGCTATTATTAGCCCCATTTTGTGAGTAACAAAAGTGAGACCCAGGCAGGAGAGTAGTTCACCCTTGTAGGATGAACAGTAAGTGGCAAAAAATGAATCTGACTCCAGTTCATCCGACGTTAAAGTTCACTTTAAAAACCAAAAGAAGCCAGGTGCGGTAGAGCACGCCTGTAATCCCAGCAGCTCAGGAGGCTGAGGCAGGAGGATCGTGAGTTCAAAGCCAGCCTCAGCAAAAGCGAGGCACTAAACAATGCAGTGAGACCCTGTCCCTACATAAAACACAAAATAGGGGGCTGGGGATGTGGCTCAGTGGTCGAGTGCCCCTGAGTTCAATCCCTGGTACTAAAAAAAAAAAATTAAAAAACCAAAAGAGGACTCAGGACCTTTGAACATAGCATCAGGTATGCTGTGGACTTCTAGTCTTCTAGCATTCATCTCAACTATTTCTTGCCTGCTTGTCACATAATAGATGCTCAAACAAATAGTCCTTGAATTAAATTACCGAATGTACCATTTAGACTTAAAATTTATTAACCTGGTATTGTTCTAATATTCAGGACTTGACATGGATACTTTAGAGGATAATCCAGAGTCCAGCTGGGTTTATGTAAAACTAATTATTTGTCCTAATGCTAACATAGTCATAAAATGTAAATTTTTACATTTTTCATGGAAGAGAGGCCCCCAGAAGGAAAAGTGCCAAGGGCCCATGAAACTCATAATGTGGCCCTGGTCACTTAGCCTATATCAGTTTCATTCATTTCCAAGCCCTTCCATGAGATTCCAAGTCCTTCCAGTTCCAAGAGGGACTGTGGACCAAACATCGATGTTTCCTCTTTCTGCTGTTGAGAAAGCAGCAAGCATTACAAGATTAATCAACTGCAGAAAAGCAAGTCACCTAGCTTTACTCAGGAAGGTTAGCAGATGTGGATGCATGAACCAATGTTCTGTCTTCATCAAGAAAAACAGGTGTGGATGATGCCGTGGTAGGCAGGATGTAGGTAACAACCAAGGAAAGCACTGTAGGACGCTGGACCAGGCCACTGAGAAAGACAACATATTTTTGTCTTCAGATCCATGTCTCTCTTAGATGAGCCAGACTTGAGTGGCTGCAGCATACCAGAAGCAGCTTTTCTGCATTTGGGACGAGAGCAAAAAGAGGCTGTTGGCAGAAACTGCCTCGTTCAATAGCATCCTCTCCATAGTAATGTGGAGTTGCTAGTTCCCTTGATTGTTCTCTGATGCGTAGCTTTAATTGTATCTTTGCTTTTATGTAGAGAATAGAATCATGTTCCCGGGAGGATAGCTGGGAAAGCCCACTGCCAGCCTGGAATACAAATGGGAGCCTACAGAAACCACATTGCATGGGTGGGCCCAGAAAGAGGAAATGAGCGAGGGCAGCAACCTCCAAACGCCTGGGGTTTTAGCACAGAGGCATCACTGTCCCTCTTGTCCTCTTCTAAGAGTTTTTGTTTTGTTTTGTTTTTGTTTTTTTGGTACTGGGGATTGAACTCAGGGGCACTCGACCACTGAGCCACATCCCCAGCCCTATTTTGTGTTTTATGCAGAGACAGGGTCTCACTGAGTTGCTTAGCGCCTTGCCATTGCTGAGGCTGGCTTTGAACCCGTGATTCTCCTGTCTCAGCTTCCCTAAGTGCTGGGGTTACAGGCTTGCGCCACCACGCCCGGTTTCTAAGGGTTTTAAACAGGAGCAACATTATTCCTAGGAAGATGAGGAAATTGCCTTCGGGGAGGCGAAGTGACGCTGAAAAGCTTTCATTCCCCCAAAAGGCTGTCCCTTACCCCCGCAGGAGCTTCCATGGCTGCAGGACAACTAATACCACTGTTGACAACTGCCTATTGCTCTCCTCAGTTTTATATGCATGTTTCTATACAACTCAGATCATATTCTACCTAAATTTTGCAATCTGCCCTTTTCAGTTAACATGGCAGCTTATAAGCATCTGAGAGAAGGGTGCCATAGTAAAATCCAGCCATTTTACATTTGAAGGGACATCAGGACGAAATGGCAGCAATGACAGGCACTGCAGGGATGGATCCTGGGAGTTGGACTACTCCTGTCCTATCCCTGGTATAATTCACGTATTTATACACCCTCATGAAGCAGTAAGCAGCAGTTGACTCTGAGAAAGGGAATTAAGGGAGTAGGGATTTTTGTTAAATCTCTCAACTCCTTATATTTTCTAAAATTTTATAATAAACCAGTATCATTTTCATAGTCAGAAAAATATTTTAAATATGTTTACTCGTTTGGCTGCTGCAGAAGAGCAAGCCATCCACATTCATCTCCATAATGCCTTAAGTTCCCTGTCTCTGAAATGGGACAGTCACCCTGAGCCCTCCAGGACCATCTGTATGATATGGATAAGGTGATGGCATTCTAGGACAAGGTGAAAAGCCAGCGCACACCTGTAATCCAAGTGACCTGGGTGGCTAAAGCAAGAGTATTCCAAGTTAGAGGCCAGCCTGGAGAATTTAGCAAGACCTTGTCTCAAAACTTCAAAAAAATAAAAAATAAAGAAACTGGGAATGCGACTCAATGATAGACCCCGCCCCCCTCCAGGGGTTGAATCCTCCCATCCCTCACCACCCCACCCCCCACCCCATGTGGCAAAAAAAGAAGAGGAAGGAGGAGGAGGAGAGGAAGCAGCTTGTACCTGGGAAGTTCACAGCTGCCCAACCGTCTGAAACCTCACAAACCTCTCAGAGGGAGAGCATTCATTCACCTTGCTTATGATCATAACCTCTCAATTCAGGCATCATTGCAAACAGATTAGAACCCAGTTACCTTTAGACCCTGCTGAAGGGGGTATGTTATATTTTCTTTCATCCATCATTCAGTCACAGGCCCCACTCTTTTCATTAGGCACAGAAGAGCCAGTGCATTGAGACCAAACTACTTTTAGGGGTCCACAGAATGTTCTCATATGCAATACTAGTGTATCTGTCATGGTGCCAACACAGGCATAAAATACGCCTTCATATTTTTATTTTTTTATTTTTTTATTTTTTTATTTTTTTTAAATATTTTTTTTAGTAGTAGATGGACACAATGTCTTTATTTTATTGCTTTGTACGTGGTGCTGAGGATCGAACCCAGGGCCTCACGCATGCAAGGCAAGTGCTCTACCGCTGAGCTACAATCCCAGCCCCCGTCTTCATATTTTTAAAGGAAAAGAAATCCATGAAGGCAAAAGTGCCTAGGGCCCATGAAACCAAAATGTGACCCTAGTTCCTTAGCCTATATCTGTTTCCTAGTTCCCAAGCTCTTCCATGGAATCCTCATGTGAATTGTGGACCAAAATGCCTACCATCCTCTCTACTCAGCTTCTCTATCATTCTGTTACACAGGAAACAGAACTCAGGTGAGGATTTGGGGCATGAAAATAATAGCACTATGAGGTTAAATAGAAACCCTGATGGCAGAATTAGGAAAATGGAGTCATTTTTAGCAGCATATAAAATAAATTGCTTTTAAAATTGCCCACACAAATAACCATTGCCACACAAGAAGGCTCCTCATTCCATAGAACAAGGTTTTTGTGAAATGAGAACATTCCCTTTCAAAACTCTGGTCAAATTAGAGTTATGAATAAATCAGTACAATTTGCAAACCATTTGATTACATCCCTGTACTTTCCCAAGATTCCCTAAGGAAGCACTTACACCCATTTTTACATCATTAAATATTTAAATAAAAACTAATTGAAGTGAATCATGGGACAAAAAAGCATTTATTAAGCACGCGTTTGGGCACAATGCAGCACCAGGCTTCAGACAGGGAGCAAGTGGAACATTTGCTCCCTGCAGACCAGCAAGAAGAGAATGCAGCAGAGAGTTTTGAAGAAAGAGTGTATGGGTTTCAAGGGAGGACAACAATATAGAAACCCCCAGTTTTACTTAGAGTCGCTTATTCAGCAGCCATAAATCCACAGAAAGCTATCAGGAACCAGGACATACGTACAAGCAGACATCTGAAGAGCAAAACTCAAGTCACAGAGCCCAGGCCTTCGCCAGTTCTGAAACCTCCTGGAAATGTTACTGAGTTCAAGTCACAGCAAATAACAGTGATGAAGATGAAAATAACTAAAAAATTCATTCTGTGTCTGAAATCTGGTAATTTCACGATACATGTTGTCATCATTCTTACTGGTGAACATGTTCTGAGCATGGCACCATGCCAAGAGAGTGTTAAACAGCCCCAATGCACAGGATCCTGTGTCCTGGTGGGAAACATGGAAAATACTAGATGTCAATGGACTGCAGCACCATCAAGGTGAACTTTTTGAATGACAGGAGGGCCCTACTGCATTTTCTATGTGGGAGCCAGGAAAAGAGAAACCTTAGTCATTCTGGATGTAGCAGGGTGCAGATGGCACACTTGACTGAGGAGCAAGCAGAACTTAGCAAACCAACACAGGGGTGAACTCAGGGACAAGTGGTGGTGGGAAACGGTTACCACATGCAGAACAAAGAGGACAAGGGAGGGAACAATGTTACTGGAGCCCCATGAGAACTGGCACACAGAAGAGGGGGTGCAGGACAGAAGCTGAGACTGTAGTAGCAAGGCAGAAAGCTCAGGTCTGCATGCAGGGAGTAAATGACCATCTTTGATCACCTGCTGATGCCTTCCAGAGGCCAAACCCAGCTAGGTACCAGAGAGCAAGGGAGCCCATGAGATGCAACTCTGGGGCACAGACAGGGATAGAGAAGCCTGGAGGGACAAAGCATAGAGACTAGCCCAGCACACAGGCTGGAGAGCTTTCTATGGGCCTGAATTAAAAAAGGGAGATTTATTGGCACAGAAAAGGAAGAACAAGGTAGAAGTGTGGATAGAGGAAATGGGATTTTTTTTTCCAGCAAGGAAGCAATGCACACAAAGTGCATTTTCTTAAGAAGAGTTGGGCTGTAACATTCAAGGAAACTTGGAGGGACACAGATCAGGGTTTCTCCATCTCATCGTAACTTCTTGGGGTGTGATAATTCTTCGGGGGCTTCTCTGGGCTTTGTAGGATGCTTAGCAGCATCCTTGGTCTCTGCCCACTATTTGCTGACAACATCCGCCTCCCAGTTTTGGTTACCAAAAATGTCCCCCGTCACTAGCAAACGTTTTCTAGAGGCACAAAACTGCCCTCAGTGGACCACTGGGAAAAGACCAAGAACAGAAAATTGTTGAAGCAGACGTGAGACATGAGATGCTAAGGTTAGCTGGATCACTGTGGAGCAGTGACAGTGGCAAGGAAAGGACAAAGAGCACTGACTCTGTAGATGAGGGGCGGATGGGCTGTGGGGGGGTGACTGGGGGTGACTCGTGGGTTCCTAGTGGGATGTCGAGGAGGAGCACGTCCCAACTGGCAGCATTCAGAATGTCTGAGGCTGGCTGAGGAAAGACCATGCATCTTTTGTGGACTTGTCTGAAGGGAGTCCAGAACACTTAGACAAGCGACTAAAGATGAGGAGGGGGTCTGGGACTAGCGGTGTGGATCTGAGTCATCTATACAGAGAGGCAACTAGAAAACCTGCATCTACAGAAGGATGAGAGTTCTTATAAAGAGCAGGTAGAAAAAGCCAAGGACTGAATTTTTTTTTTTCTTTTTTGGGGGTTGGGGGAGGAGAGGAGTGTTGTGCATATTTAGAAGATGAATAATGCGGGATAGAAATAGAAGGCTCTGGAGGCAGGAGAACCAGGCAGTTTTCTGAGGGATGAGAGTGGTTGAAGTCCAGCGCCTGCCCCACTTGCCTGGTCCTATACCCACAGGGCTATGCCTGCCCCCCCAAGGGACCATCTTTTCTAATGTAAGTGAAGGTGCCATGTAGGTCAGGACAACCCTAAGGAGAATCTCAGCAGCCACAGAAGATGGGAGTGTCAAAGGAGGAGCCATGTCCATGTCCCCACCCTACTGTGTTTGGTTAATGTTCTCCCTTTCTTATCACTTGAGTCATTAAGAAGACTTTGATTAGGTGGACGTTTTCACTTAATGTGGAAAAAATGCTCTTTTCTCCATAAGTTATGGTTATAGGAGGTGTTACCCTCTAAGGGGACTGGAGAAAAGGCTACATAGTAGGTAGATCCAAACCCCAAGGGGTAGTTGTGCCTCTTGTCTCAGCGGTTCTCTCTGAAGAGAGATGATGGATTTTGTCATTTCCTCTCACAAAAACACATGTTGTAGTAGACAAAATTCTAAGATGGTGCTCAAGATCCCCACCCTGTGATGTACACACCTTGGACAGCCTCATCCCTTTGAGTGTGGGGGGGACCCATGAAAAGGATGGAACATCACTCCCATGATTAATTTCATGTGGCAAAAGGGAATTTTCAGGTGTAATTAAGATCCCTAATCAGTTGGCTTTGTGTTAGTCAAAAGGGAAGTCATACCAGGTAAGCCTAACCTAGTCAGGTGAGCCTTTAAAACAGACAAGAAGCAATAGCACCTTTAATCCCAGTGGCTTGGGAGGCTGAGGCAGGAGGATCATAAGTTCAAAGCCAGCCTCAGCAATTTAGTGAGGCCCTAAGTAACTTACAAGACCCTGTCTCTAAATTAAAAATAAAACGGGCTGGGATGTGGCTCAGTGGTTAAGTGCCCCTGCGTTCAAACACTTCTGCTGACCTGGAAGAAAGCACATAGCCATGTTGTGAGCAGCCATGAAATTAGGACCTGATGGTGGCTTCTAGTAGCTAAGAGCAATCCTGGGCCAAAAGACAGCAAAGAAACAGCAACCTCGGTTCTACCACTGCAAGAAACTGAATTCTGCCAACAGCCACTGGGCATGTAAACTGACCCCAAGCCTCAGATAAGATCACAGGCAAGGCACACTTGGATTTTAGCCCAATGACACTCTTAGCAGAGGACCCAGCCAGCCTTTGCCCTGACTCCTGCCCCTTGGAAACAGAGCTGATAAATCTGTGTTGTTTTAAGCTGCTATTTGTGGTAATTTGCTCTGCGGCAAAAGAAAATGAACATACATGTGAAAGGACTTTCTGCACATAGGGTGGGCTAGCTCCACGAGAAGACTGACAATCATACCATGTAGCTAAATCCCAGGAGGAATCCAGGTCCAAGCCAAGGTCCCAACTATAGTGTGACAATATGGAGATAATAGTGGCACTAAGGCCAGTCAGGATCCCTACCCTCTGGTCATTACTTGGCCAAATACAATTTAGCCCCTAAGATACTGAACAAGCAAAGCTGAATGGACCTCAAGGCATCATATCTCAAGAGGCCTCTTAAAAGGAGGACAGGAAGGAAAGAAGTGGAAGGAGAGAAAAAAGAGAAAACTTCATTTAGGAAGCAAATATTAATGGTGCTCAATATGTATTTCTACCAGAAATAGTGTGATTTTTATTTTAAAAAAAGCAAACAAACAAAAACAAAATCCCATGTACTTCAGTGAGAGAATACAGAACAATTAATAAAATACATTTTTTAAAATATAATATTTGGTGATAGTAAAGCAAGTAAAGAGTTGGAAGAGACACTTATTATTGTTTTTTTTTTAATATTTATTTATTTTTTAGTTGTAGGTGGACAGAATATCTTTATTTTATTTTTATGTGGTGCTGAGGATCGAACCCAGTGCCTCACACATGCCAGGCGAGCACGCCACCACTGCGCCATAACCCCAGCCCCCTTATTATTGGTTTTAAATAAAGGAGTCTGAGAAAGTTCCCTCAGAACATTTAGATACAATCCTGAAGGAGTGAGGAGTGAATCATGTGGCTATATGAGCAGTCACAGTCTAGGCAGAGGAAAGGCAAGTGCAAAGGTCCTGAGGTAGGAGTGGGCCAGGCCTTCCTGATGACTAAGAATGTGGACAGTGTGGCTGGAGGGAAGTGAGAAAGGAAGAAAGGAGAAAATAATGGGTTCAGAGAGTTTGAGGGCCTTGTGGGGGTCACTTTGACTTGTACTCTGAGTTAGATGGGAGACATGGATAGTTCTGAACAGAGGAGTGACACCATCTGTCTTAAGTTTTCTGGTCTCTGTGTGAAGACTTGGCCATAGAAGAATAAGTGTAGAAACAGGGAAACGGGTTAGGAAGCCATAGCAGTGGCATGGGTGAGAGATGAGGTCTGCTCAGAACAGGATCCTAAAGGTGAAAGCAGCACTCAGATTTGGGATGCTTTTGGAAGATGGCACCTACAGCATTTGTTCTAATTGTGAGAGAAAAGTAGGGATAATGACAAAGTTTTTAGCCTGAGCAACTAGAAGGATATAGTAGCTATTTGCTGATATGGGGAAGTTTGGAAGAGCTGGTTTGGAGAGGAATATTGGGAATATGGTGGAGACATGTTAAATTCAGAAGGCCCATCACTGGTACTATCCAGCAGACATGGATATTCTAATATGGACTTCAAGGAATGCTTCGGCCTGGAGACATACATTTGTATCTAAAACATGAGACTGGATGAGATCAAAAGGTGAGTGAGTGCAGATAGAGAAGTCCAAGGTGCCATCCCAGATGAAGATAGCAGGGAGAAGAGGGAAACCCCACCAAAGATGGAGAAGGATCAGCCAACGGTGAGGAGAAAACCACCAGCTGTTGTGTCTTTAAGAGAGCAGACAGCTCTCTTAAAGAACTCTGCAACAAAGGAAACGGAGAAATAGAGCCAAGATGGAAGGGAATTTGCTGGGAGAACTACACCATGTCTGTGTATTGATGAGAATGATCTAGTAGAAAAGAAAAAAAAATGAGATAAAGATGAAAAAGGATACTATATTCTCTACTACACAAGAAAACAGAGGGAAAGTGTGACCTATTTGATAGATTTACTTGAAAAGACTTAAACCTAACATTTGAAATATTTTTTTAAAAGCCTATGTTGTTCTAAAACCTAATGACCACCACACACCACCATCATTGGCTCCAAGAGCTAGACCACCACCAACCACACCTATGTGCACTTCCCTTCCTCCTTCATCTCTCTTTGAAGAAAGCAATTTTCCTAAATTTTGTGATTAGCATTTTCCTTGTGAAGTAGTGTACTCTTTACTATATTGTTACATTTGTTGACTAATAAATCTCTCAGCCCAATGTCATACAGACAGACATTAGACCACTTCAGGCAGACACATCACGAAATTCCTCTCTCATTTAATCAGCTACACTAAAATTTCATTTTTTCATATTCCATCTCCAGCTGGCTACTGTTTTGCCTGATAAACCCCTTCTTCTGCATGAAGATCATTATTATTCATTCTCTTCTGCATTAGTTATTTTGTATGAAGGGCAGGAAGAGACCAGCACACCTTCCCTTGTACACGCACACAAGGGACCCCAGCAGCCAGAGCAATTTTTCTCTTGGAAGATGCTCTGCTGGTCAGGTGCCTCTATCAACATCTGATGGTCCCTCCAGTGGCCTGGGGGAGGCAGGTGATACCCATTGATTGGTTTGCTTTCATGCCCAGATCTTGCCTGTGGACAGTTAGCTATCCCCACATCATCCAGGATTCTCCAGGTGTGTAAGGACCTGCAAGACTTTGATAAATGCCAGCAGGGTGGACCTGTTACAAATGGATGACTGCAGCCTGTGAAAAGCCCTCTGCATACATTAACCCAAATCCCAGCTCCCCCCACTTGGTCACTGATGCTTGAAATTGCTTTAAGTAGAGACAAGGCTTTCATCTTACAACTAGAGAAACGTTTGAAGGCCCTAAGTGAACAAACTCATTGATTTAAAATAATGCACACAATTGTATAAATGGTCTGAAAGACTGGATGGTGCTATGAGCACCTTTAAAAATGGGTGTGAAGTGATAAAGGCTGTAGCAGAGCAAGATGGGGTTTTTCTTCCCTCTCAGGGAACTTTAAAAAGAACAATCTTGAAATCAGTAGACTCAGAGTCAAGTTTGACCCTACTATTGTCTGCCTGACTATAGGCAAGTTACTCAAGATTTTAAGCTTGTTTCTGAATCTGAAGGTAATACCTACCTCCAGAGTTACTTTGGGAATTTGATGCTATTCGTTTTGTAAAAGTGCTCGAGCACAGTGACCACATTTTATAGGGCATTTTCCTTCTTTCCCCATATCCCCAGGCATCCTGGACTCTTCTTCCTATCCAATCTAGCCTCATCCCCCTCTTAGAGTGAAGAGTCTGCAACAGGCAGCCCAGGTTCGGGTCTGATCACTTGCAAGCAGTCAACTGGGCAAGTTACTTAATACTCTGCGCGAAAATCTCTCATCTGTAAAAATGGAAATAATAACAATACTTGCATCCTGAGGCGACTTTAAGGACGAAAAGAGTTAACATATGCTATGCATTTAGATTAGTTCCTGACACAAACAAAAAATGGCAACCACTGTTTGCTGCTATTACTCCCAAAGGCTTCTCCTCACCTGCTCACTTTCCACAGCCCCCAAAAAGAAAAGAAATCACTATAAGCTCCTTCACTTTCGCGCTCCAACCCTTCAAGCCCAGTGTAAATTGCTGCACACTCCCCAGGGTTGCCAACGTCCCCAATGTCCCCGCCCTGGCTGGAATCCCCCACGCAGTCTGGACCCGCCAAACCAAGGCCGGAGCTGCTTGCAGCGACTCCCGGACTGTGCAGTAGGCGGGGGCGGGCGCGGCGGGGAGGCTCTGTGACGTCGCCACGGTCCCGCGCGCAGGTAAGCTGGCTGCGCCCACGCGGGGTTGCCAGGCGAAGGCGCAGAGCTCACAAAGCCAGGTCGCGCTCGTCGCGCCCGGCGCTCCACTCTCTCCTGGCTGGCGCTACCCTCGCCGCCCAGGTTCCTCTGCTCTCTCGGCCAAGGGTGCCAAGCCCTGGATCTCTCCTCGCATCTCCCGCCTGAAGCCACACAGCCTGTTTGGGAGCAAGCCTGAGGTAGCTCCCCCAGAGGGGAAGTGGAGGGAGGGGAGCACCCTGGCCAACCCAGGGCAGCCCGGGTTGAGGGATGCGCCCTGCCTGGCGGGCTCACCTGGATTCTCTACCTTTCTTTGCTCACACAGCAAGGGGGGGACAAGAGAATGTGACCGTGGGAGAGTATTGCTTTCTGGCCAAATTTTATGTGTATTTCGTAGCCAGAAATACTGTTTTATGATGTTTTACACCTAGGACAGTGATTTGGAAACACAACAGAATCTGGACTCAGAGCCCCCAGTGAGGAACCAAACCTCTGCTTTTTCATCTGTATCATGGATGTAAGAACATCTTTGGAGGGATTGATGGGAGGACCAGTGGGCATGACTAGCACCCTATAAACTGATATCATTCATTGATTTTTAATATCTACTGAGCCCTTAGTTCCAGCCACTGGGTAGGCATTGGAATTCTATAGTAAGCAAAACTGATCATTTCTACTCTGGGGTTTTCAGTCTATTACAAGGAGACAAATATTAATCAAAGAAGCATATAAGTTAAGTAAAGGTCGAATTAAGTCTCCCCAAGGAGAGGTGGGTAAGTGAGTGCTGAAAGGGTATAATGGGACCAGCAGGAAGGTCAGAGAAGGATGCGTTGAGCTCTAAGGGAAGGATTAACCTGTGAAAGTTAGGGAGTGTATGCCAAGCAAAAGTAACCACATGTCCAAAACTAACCACCTCATATTCCAAACCCAAACAAGGATGTACAGTTGCCTGGTTCTTGGTTCCAAGAGCTATTTGGATAGAGGTAGTTTCTACCTCCAAGATTTTGGTATCTGGAGCCTTTCATCCATGTAACTGAAGACTCTCATTTCTCCAACTAATAAAACCAAATGAGAAATTCCAGAAAAAAGCCTGTAGTTGATATTTGATAAGACCCATATTCTTCAGCACTTAGCAAGTATGTGTTGGCCTGCTTTTCCTTACTGGGAGGCATGGAGTTTTCACTTAATAGGAAACTTATTGCATTATAAGCATTGGAGGTGAGCCCTGGAATGTATAATTAAGAAGGCCTACAAGGCCAAGAGCTTTACAAAATGATGAAATAGTGAAATGTTAAGATGAAATGGACCTTTCTCCCAGTTTTTCAAATCTGATATGGACAAATGGCCCATAGTATTCAAAGATGAAAAAGTTGGATTGGGTTCTTCTCCAACCCAAGGAGTATATGATTCCATGTCTTTGTGACACGAGAGTGCATGGAATTCCTGAGGGTAAGTGGGCACATAGGAGGAGCAATTGACCTGACTCTCCTTTAGTGTTTTCCATTTCTACAGTAGTACCCCCATCATGCACCCATCACCCACACTTGAAAAATAGGAGTCACTCTAGACCCTTGTCTCCCTAACCTTCTTCCCAGTGGTTACCCCAAGTCCTATAGATCCTATTTCCTATTGTGATTACCTTCCAAAGCAATGAAGCTGTTGAGAGTTCTTACACAAAGTGCTTCCAATTCTCTGAACCAGGCCTCATCCCACTCCTCTGAGCCCGTCTGAACAGCTGTTGGTCAATTTGTGTTTTAGAGGCCAACAAAGAGAAAGAAACCATCTAGTAATTTTAACAAGGAAGGTTCAATATAAAGAATTTTTAATAATAATAGGATTGGAGTAACAGAGGATTGGCTAGTAAGATGTAAGATAAGATCTAAAGTATATAGGAATCACAGATATCAGGAGCAACCGCTACTCTTGAAATTCATTATCTCACGAAGGAGTCTCTCCCAGAGCTTGTTGCAGAGGGTGTGGCCAGGACTTACTAGAAGGCAGAGAAATTGCTGAGGTGCAGGGCAGGCAGAATCCACTCTCTGGGATGCCAGAGAAGCCATTTCTGACACCCACTGGTGACGCTCTGCTATAAAGCTTCCCAAAAGAGGTACCACAGTGTGTGTGTTAGCCTTCCAGTACTATAACAAAATATCTGAGGTAATAAACTTATAAAGAGAAAAGGCTTATTTTGGTTCATCATTCTAGAGGTTCCAGTTCAAGATCAAGTGACGTTATTGCTTAGGGCCTCTAATGACAGCAACATATCATGGCAGGAATATGTGGCAGACTGTATTGCTCACTTCATGAACCAGGAAGCAAAGAGAAAAAGGGAGAAGACTGAAGTCATACAATCCCCCTTAGAGGCATATTCCCAGTAATCTAAGGACCTCTTACTAGGCCTCATCTCTCAAAGGTTCCACCATCTCCCAGTAGCACCATACTGGGGACCATGATTTTAACACATGGACTTTGGAGGACACTTATTCATACCGTATCACAGGGGAAGCTGCTAGCCTTTGGGCACTGTGGGCATCTATTCTAGCAGTTAGGCACTCAAGAGACTCCCATACTGCATGAACCAGGTGCTGGAGAAGCTATACACTGCAGGATCCCAGCACTGGAGAAATTGCAGGTTCCTGGAGCCCAGCAAGAACAACACACTTGAACCTGCAAAAGAAACCTCTTCTTCCCGTGTCCTTCCAGTCCCCAGTACCAAAAAAGCTCAACATCATGACAGCTGGCAAGGGAAAAATATTTAAAGAATCTAGTTCCAGTTTTGCTGAAGCAATGAAGGATAAATTTGGAGCTAAGAAGCAATAAATTGGTAATTGATACATCAAGCTAATGTCCACATCTGATTGTGTGACTCTAGTGCTTAAACTCCTTTAATGGCTTCAACATAAAGTTCAAAAGCTTTACTAGGCATAGCAGGCCTTTTACACTCTGGTCTTTGGGCTTTATTTCCAGCCTTAGATCCAATCACACTCTCCCTTCATCCACTCTAGTACTCTAAAATTACAGTTCTCTGAACACACCCATGTGTTTGACACCACCATACTTTTGCCCCAGTCCTCCTGGACACATGGAATTCCCTCCTTACTATCATAGTAAATGGATGCTTAATGAATACTAACCCTGTGTTTGGCAGTGTTCTGGAGGCTGGGAACATAGCCATGAACAAACCAGTCTTCCCCAAGTCTCAGTTCAAACATCATTGCTTTTTGAAAAGTATTTTCTGATCTCCTCCTACCTCTAGACAAGTTAGATCTCTCTTCTAGGAGTTTCTTTTTTGTTCTATATTTAGTGAATATTTCATGACACTTATCCCACTTTATTTTGACTTACATTTTAATACCTTCTGCTAGCTTGTAAGTTCTATGAATTCAGAGTGTGTGACTTATTTCTGTATCCCAGTATTCAGCACAATTCTAATAAAACACATAAGGTTTTATAAGGTTAGTGATCTTCCCAGAATCCCATATTTAGTCAAAGATAGGCCCAGAACCAGAATCCTGGTGGTCTGCCTCATGGCCAAAAGTGTTTCTTCAATAGAGTTTGGTGTGTCCTTTGGGTGTCATGCTTCACCTAGATATGAAGGACAGCAGTCCTGTATTTTGTGTTGGAAGAAAAACAGTGAAATGTTAAATATTATCAGAAGTGGTAATGGAAACAAGAGGGATACAGTCCTGATCTTATTTGGAAAACTAGGGTGCATTCCCCTCTCAGTGCTCTTGTATGTATACTTTGAGTTTCTGAATAATGGAAATGTTACAATTAAGTCAGAAGTAGGAAGGACAAATAAAAGAAATAAATGAAATAAAAAGAAATAAATGAAAATGCCATGGAGTAGTCTGGCACTTCATTCTTAAAGGATGAAGATTTCACACATTTAAGAAAGACAAGGCTAAGGTGACACCAAGTGCATATGCCAGATCCCAAAATTAGGGGACCACCTTGCACAATTTCAGGGAGCACATGGCAGTCTGTAAGCAAGCCATGTATCCCTGAGATTGGGGTCCAAACCTTTGAAATATAAACATGCCTAATTTAGGATAAATCAGAGGTACATGTTCACTTGTTAAATAACCATGTGGAACACGTGACTTCCAAGAGGTGGGACTAGCCTGATACATAAGCAAGTTTGGAAAATTTGCTAATAACAGGACCAAAAACTACTACTCAGGAAAAGGACAAGGTCAGATAGGACTGCTCTTAGCGATATTGCTGTTGGCACCCAAATGCCAGGTTGGCTTGACCATGGACTTGGCCCAGAAAGACCCAGGCTTCTGTGAAATAAATTTGGAGAAGCAAAGTTAATATGAATAAGACAAATTGTGGAGATCTTGAAAGATAGACAGGATATAATTTCAACAAGAAAAGAAATGAATATCTACTAAAGGTTTTTGACAGTGATGTGATAACAACATGAATAGTTGACAAATATTATCTGGCAAAGCTAAGCCTCAATTTCCTGGCATTGGACAAATTTTGATATTAGAACCTACTACCCATAGGTGGTGTTGTAAGAACTAAGTGAGATGATGAATGTGTGAGGACTGCTCTTAGGCCTGTCTTTTTTTTTTGGTACTAGGGGTTGAACTCAGGGGTACTTGACCGCTGAGCCACATCCCCAGCCGTATTCTGTGTTTTATTTAGAGACAGGATCTCACTGAGTTGCTTAGCACTTGAGGCTAGCTTTGAACTTGCGATTCTCCTGTCTCAGCCTCCCAAAGGGCTGGGATTACATGCGTGCGCCACCACGCCTGGCTTCTTAGGCCTGTTTTATGCTGGCATCCTTCCATTAATATCAGTTGTATAGACTATGGTTAAAGAGACAGTGACCATATCGTCAGGACAAAAAATTGATATATTCTGACATAATTTTTCTTCCACTTCAAGGTACTAAAAATGAACTTTTGGTGATGCAATTGGGATTATCTAAGATACTTCAGTGATTCATGAGGACAGGAGGACATACTATTTGAAATTGGGTTTGTGTTGATGTGTAATTATTTTATTCAGTGTGAAAAGAACAATGAAATTGGTTTAGGTCTTGGTTCAACTCCAGCATAAACTGTTAACCTTGTGCCAACTATTTTTTTTTGGGGGGCGTGCAGGGGTATACCAGGGATTGAACCCAGGGTTGCTTAACCACTGAACCACACCCCCATACCTTTTTATATTTTATTTAGAGATAGGTTCTCACTGAGTTGTTTAGGGCTTCACTAAGATGCTGAGGCTGCCTTTGAACTCAGATCCTCCTTCCTTAGCCTCCTGTGCCACTGAGATTACAGATGTGTGCCACTGCACCTGGCTTGTGCCAATTACTTAACATTTTTATACCCAATTCTCTAATTTATAAATTGAAGATAGTGAGTTCTATTATAAATTAAGCCTCCTCCTTGTTGCTGGTGGTGTTTGAAAAGATCTTCCTTTTTATTTTCTTAACTGAAAATAAAAAATTTTAAAGATCTTTATGGATTGAAGTAGAGAATAAAAGAATGAACGGAAAATGGCTATGATGCATCCAATAAGGCAATCGAGAGAATAAAATTAGTTTCTTTTGGAGGGTTTTGTGAGAAAGGGGGAGTCTACATAAGGTACTTGATGGGTAGGACTGTTGCATGGTTGAAAGTTTATAATTTGAGAGTCATCAGCAGAGAGTTCTGGTTAAAACCACAAAAGTAGACACCTACTTCCCAGCTGGAAGATAGCACAGTGCAGCAAGCTCCCACTGCAGCAAGTAAAAAAAGAAAGAAAAAACCCTCAAAATAGTATCTTTAAAAACATTGCAAAGGAGCTGGGATTTTGGCTCAGTGGTAGAGAGCTTGCCTTGTACGCATGGGGCACTGGGTTCGATCCTTAGCACGACATAAAAATAAATAAAATAAAGATATTGTGTCCACCTGCAACTAAAAAAATATTAAAAAAAAAACATTGTAAAGACATCAAAAAACTTTAGTAGCAATTATGACAAGATTAACTAAAATTCCAGAAGGGTGGAGAACCTTTCCAGGGTGAGCTAATGGTCACAAACCATTTTCTTGCCTGGAGACAATTGCAAGCTTTGTGTATGTACTAAGGATTGTGCTTGGCCCTTGTAGAGAATCTGTTTCCCAAGAGAAAGAGAAACCAGCAAGGCTTTTCAGTAGTCTGCAGCACTGGCACAACAAATTGGAAATTCAAAATGTCCCCAATACACTTTAGTTTTTACACAATATTTGATATCTACTCTTAAAAGAAATAAGGAACACACAAAAAAGGAGAAAAGAGATAATAAAATCTGTTAGAATTCTTCTAGCAATTAAGAAAAAAAAACATCAGAAAGGAGAGCTGCTTGTAAATTTGGCTATTAGAGTAATGAGACATTGACTTTAAAGTAACTATAAAGAATATATTCAGGAAAATCAAGGGGAAAAGATACACAAATAGATAGAAAATACATAATTTTAGCACAGACATATGTCTCTTAAAAAATCAAATAGAAGCCGGGTGCGGTGGCACAAGCCTGTAATCCCTGCATTTTGGAAGCCTGAAACAGGAGAATCCCAAGTTCAAAGCCAGCTTCAGCAACAGCAAGGCACTAAGCAACTCCGTGAGACCCTGTCTCTACATAAAACACAAAATAGGGCTGGGGATGTGGCTCAGTGGTCAAGTGCCCCTGAGTTCAATCTCCAGTGTCAAAAAAAAAAAAAAAAAAATATCAAATAGATATTCTACAACACAAGATACCACATCTGAAATTGAGGATTCATTGAATAGGTTTGGCAGCATGTAGACAGCAGGATACATGGTTACAAACAGATCTGCGTAATTAGAGTCTCAGAAGGTAAGGAGAGAGAGAGGATGGGGGCAGAGTCAGTACTGGGAGAGGTAATACTCAAGAATTTTTCAAAATTGATGAAAAATATCAACTTAAAGATCCACAAATCTTGGTGAATACCAAGCAGGATAAATACAAGAATATTATACATGAGCATATGATAATTAATCAGACTGCTGAAAATCAAAGGTAAAGAGCAAATCATAAAAACGGGGAAAGGTATTTAACCTCCAAAGGAGCAACAATAAGACCATTAGCATATTTTTCAAACATAAATTGTGGGAAAAAAAGGCAGCAGGATTGCTTTCTTAAACTAGGAAATGTTGATAACCTATAAATTCTATAGTCAATGAATATGTCCTTCAAAAAGACAAATGAAAAATGACTGGGTTGAGGTTGTGGCTCAGTGGCAGAGTGCTTGCCTTGCTCGTGTGAGGCACTGGGTTCGATTTTCAGCACCACATAAAAAAATAAATAAACAAAATAAAGACACTGTGTCCATGTATAACTAAAATATATTTTTTAAAAAATGACAATTTTTTTTTTTTGGTACTGGAGATTGAACTCAGGGGCACTTGACTACTGAGCCACATCCCCAGCCCTATTTTGTGTTTTATGTAGAGACAGGGTCTCACTGAGTTGCTTAGTGCCTCGCCATTGCTGAGGCTGGCTTTGAACTCGAGATTCTCCTGTCTCAGCCTCCCTAAGTGCTGGGATTACAGGCTTGAGCCACCGCGCCCTGCTAAAAAAATGACAATTTTTTTATGTAGAAAACCTGAATTATAGAAAACAGAGTTATTTAGGTTGAAGGAAAATGATCACAGAGGAAAGTACTGATTATCAGGAAAGGAAGAATGCAAGGGTAAATAAGTGGATAAAGTAGTTTAATACTGATGGTTAAAAATAATAATGTAATATATCAATAATAAAATACAACCAGAGGGCTGGGATTGTAGCTCAGCGGGTAGAGTGCTTGCCTCGCATGCATGAGGCCCTGGGTTCTATCCGATCCTCAGCACCACATACAAAGCAATAAAATAAAGACATTGTGTCCATCTACAACTAAAAAAAATATATAAAAAATTAAAAAAATACAACTAGATACACACACACACATACACACACATACAAATATACAAATGTGCAAATGTACATATATAAAACATTACACCCAACAACTACAGACTCGACTTTTTTTTTTTTTTAATTTTTTTTAGTTGTTGATGGACACAATGTCTTTATTTTATTGCTTTGTATGAGGTGCCGAGGATCGAACCCAGGGCCTCACGCATGCGAGGCAAGCGCTGTACCGCTGAGCTACAATCCCAGCCCCCAGACTCAACTTTCTTTTCAGGTACACATGGGACATTCACCAAAATCCATTAAAAATTATTTGATAAAAACAATACAAATGATAAACACAGATAGCCAGGGACTGAACCTCTGGAAATACTTCTAAAAAGTGATGGAAGAGAAAAAATTGAGCAAATAAACTAAGAAGAAACAGCACAGTTAGGACAAATAAAACAACATAACCATTATCCAATAGAGCAAGTGTTTCTTGAGAGAACCATCAATTTTTACGTGCAATAGAGAATCCTAGAAGAATAATTGTTATAGGAAAAATCACTACATTTATAAGCTAGGAAGTTGTTGGTGATATTTTATTTGTGAAATTGGTGTTAAGGCAATAATCAGGATGGAAGACTTATCGTAAGAGGTTTAAGAGGGCACCATGAGGAGAATAAAGGGTGAGTCAGTCTTCAAGGAGCCTGAGAAGTTTGAGAGTGGAAAGGAATTAGATCATTGGAGAGTTAGTAAAACCAAAAAACAATTTTTAAAAAGAAAGGCAGATTGTGACTACTTGATGGAAGACAAAGTGCCAAAAAGGCGAAAAAGATGAAATTTCTGGAGAATGTAAAGGATTAAATATCATAGTCTAGTGTCTCCAGTCTTTTGCAGGACAAAAACTAAGAGCCCAAGTTGTGGAGGAAGGACTACAAAATCAAGAGATATACTGAGGCTAGCAGACGGTGGACAGTGTTCATCCATTCTGACTTGGATGAGTTCACTCAGGCAGGAAGTGACTTCATCTCCTGAGAGTAGTGAGGATAATGGGTGGAATGCAGGCTGAAGATCAAATAAGAAGCAGAATTCAGTGTTGCTGGGGAAGCAGGGGTGAAGGAACTAGACAATGATCCAAAACTGAGGTAAGCTGCAGTGGCTGGCACTGTAAAGATTATTATTATGTTGTCATTGTTTTATGAAACAAAACCAGAATGAGGCTTAAAGAATAACCTGGGTCAAAATGTGACTGCGAATCACATTAAGCCCAGCTTGACATAATAAATACATCGAGTATCTCCTACTTGATATAAATTTGCTTATTATATACTGGTTCTTTCAAACTCAGCTCATCTCTATCTTAGAATCCCATGACCATCTCAAAATTTCTTCATGCTTTAATGTTTTTATAAATCTAACAAGTATCAAATAAAACTCCCACGGTCTCACAAACCTCAGCAAACAGTCGGGTTTCCATCAGAAAATCCCATCCAGTTATTTATAAACTATGGCAAAATTACATTGCCTTACAGAAAGTCTTGCTCTGTTAAAGGGAGTCTCTGAGCTGCGCATGGTGGCGCACCCTGTAATCCCAGCACTTAGGGAGGCTGAGACAGGAGAATCACGACTTTAAACCCAGTCTCAGCAATGGTGAGGCGCTAAGCAACTCAGTGAGACCCTGTCCCTACATAAAACACAAAATAGGGCCGGGGATGTGGCTCAGTGGTCGAGTACCCCTGAGTTCAATCCCTGGTACCAAAAAAAAAAAAGTCTCTGCCTGAGGTTATCTGGATTTCCTAGTATTTTCTCTTGACTTCCAGGTGTCTTTAACGTGTATGAAAATATTCAAAAAATGGAAAATATTCCATTTTCTTTGCATTCATGTTTATCTCCATTGTTTATCTGTCACCCACTTTCTTCCAGGCTTCTTTCTAATCAATACTTCAGTTGACTAATGGAAATGAGAAGCTAATTGTTCCTTTAGCAACCAATATTTTTACAGTTTACTTTGTAACAAACATTATTTTATTTTTTTTTAAATATTTATTTATTTTTTTAGTTGCAGGTGGACAGAATATCTTTATTTTATTTTTATGTGGTGCTGAGGATCGAACTCAGTGCCACACGCATGCTAGGCGAGTACGCTACCACTGTGCCACAATCCCAGCCCCAACAAACATTATTTTTACATAAATAAATCTGTTTTTACCAGAAATTAAATTCAATAACCACCAGAATATTTTCTAAAACAATTTTCATACATTGAAACAAAATTTATGAGTTTGAAGCAGAAGTACTTGATATTTAACTTCAGAGTAGTTTCTCTAATCTTTTTCATGTTGTAAACACAAACAAAATACTATAAAGCACAGTGGGACAAACTGGGACATTTTTATGGTCCATAAAAGGTTTATGAAAAAAATCAACATTTATTTATTACATAATTATGATAAAAAGTAAAAAAGAACCAAAATAATGGGAAGATATTAAATGTTTCATTTGAATAAAACTTCTAAATTTTTAAAAACTTTTGAAAGAGAAATCAAGCTTATATTTTACTATGAGTTTGCATTATATAGAGTTTTATGTTGAAATGACTACACGTAATTCCTGATCAAAAATTTTTAAGATGTTCTTTTCAAATTTGCATAGTGAGAGGAGCTGGGGCTGTAGCTCAGTGGTAGAGTGCTTGCTTCGCCATGTGTGAGTCACTGGGTTTGATCCTCAGCACCGCATATAAATAAATAAATAAAACAAAGATATTGTGTCCATCTATAACTAAAAAAAAATTTTTAAAAATTTGTATAGTGAGAAAGTTTGCCTCACAGATGGGTCTCAGCCAAGAGTTATTGCATTTTTTTTTAATTGACAGAAACTGTATTCTTACTGTTAACCAGAATTTGAAAATTTGATCTCTTCTTTCTTTCACTGTAATTCTTTTGATAATGTGAGTGGATTTCTAAAGCACCTGAACTTTTTCACAAAAAAGAATTTTCAAGTAATATGTCACTTAGATGTTTTTCTACTTGTCTTTGAAATTAGAATAGCAATTATACTCCCCACTAGACTACATCTAACCTCACTTTTTCTTTGAACACATTAATTTTGTTATTAAACATTAATATATGTTCATACACTTCTTGTGATTTTTTATTACATTCATTCTAGTGCTTACAAATGTCAAGTAAGCCAATTTTTTTTAAAGTCACTCAACTCTTCTCAACAACTCTGCAATGTAATGATCATTGAAAAATTTTTACAATTCCTCTTTTAACTCCTCATCTCCAGGAAAACAAAAACAAAACCACTGTTACTTTGGTAGATACCTTGATAGGAAACATCAAGAACTGTTTCATAGGGCTGGGGTTATGGCGCAGTGGTAGCGTGCTCGCCTAGCACACGTAAGGCACTGGGTTCGATCCTCAGCACCACATAAAAATAAAATAAAGATATTCTGTCCGCCTACAACTAAAAAATAAATATTTAAAAAAAAAAAAGAACTGTTTCATTGCATACATTTAAAAACAGATGGAAAACACAGCAGCCTGAATTTTATTATAAAGATTCTTTAGGTTGGAATTCACATCTTCAGGTGAATATGCAGACAAGAGTGTCTATGTGTCTTACAGGCATCTCAGGATTCAAATTGCAGAGAACATACAGGATGTAGAGCCCTCCCACCTTCCAAACAGCTTTCTGCCAACACAAACTTTTGTGCCTGCTTAATATCCAGAATCTAGAAAATCTTATTTGTTTTACAGTATTTAGTTACTACTCCAAATACTTCCTCTTTTTTAAAAAAAATATTTATTTATTTTTTTTAGTTGTAGGCAGACAGAATATCTTTATTTTATTTTTATGTGGTGCTGAGGATCGAACCCAGTGCCTCACGCGTGCTAGGCGAGCACGCTACCACTGCGCCATAACCCCAGCCCCCAAATACTTCCGCTTTTTTTTTTTTTTTTTAAATATTTTTTTTAGTTGTAGATGGACACAATGTCTTTATTTTATTGCTTTGTACGTGGTGCTGAGGATCGAACCCAGGGCCTCACGCATGCGAGGCAAGCGCTCTACCGCTGAGCTACAATCCCAGCCCCAAATACTTCCTCTTAAGTAGAACTTTTGCTACTTTTTGGCAGGGTAGGTGATATTCTTCCAAGCCTTCCTCTCCAGAGACTAACCAGTGCTGCTAGCTAAATGCTGGCACTCACATTGCAGATGCATCACTCTGCAAGGAAACGTTTGGTTCCCTAGTCTTTTTTTTTTTAAATATTTTTTTTAGTTGTAGATGGACACAATGTCTTTATTTTATTGCTTTGTATGTGGTGCTGAGGATCGAACCCAGGGCCTCACGCATGCGAGGCAAGCGCTCTACCGCTGAGCTACAATCCCAGCGCCTGATTCCCTAGTCTTGTGAAAGCATTGTCAATACATCTTTTATATTATTATTATTCCAGAGTAGCCCTTTTTCTATTTCCTTTGCATTATTTGATCCCAAATATGTGGTCATTTCACTGGAGGTTGGTAAAATGAGTGATTCTGCAATATGGGAGACATTTTGGCTTTATTTCTATTATGTGACTTTTAATTAGTTTTATGAGCCCAATATGATGTAAGCTGGCATACAGTAGTTGTTGTAAATACCTTTATAAACAGTTTTACAAAGTAGTAGTTTCCAAGTGTGGTTTTAGGCACTTCTGAAAGTCCTTGAAACTTTGGAGAGGGAGGCATGTGACAGGTCAAAACTACTTTCATCACAAAACTAAGACATTATTTGCCTTCTTCACTCTTTTTCTTTTTTTTAAACATTTTTTAGTTGTTGATGGGTATTTATTTTATTTATTTATATATGGTGCTGAGAATCGAACCCAGTGCCTCACGCATGCTAGGCAAGCGCTCTACCACTGAGCCACAACTCCAGCCCCTTCACCCTTTTTCTTAAGAGTGTATAGTGGAGCAGGGTGGGGTGGCACATGCCTGTAATCCCAGTGGCTCCAGAGGCTGAGGCAGGAGGATCACAAGTTCAAAGCCAGTCTCAACAACTTAGGGAGGCCCTATGCAACTTAGCAAGACCCCATCCCAAAATAAAATATAAGAAAAAGGATGTGGTTCAGTGGTTAAGCACCCCTGGGTTCAATCCCTGCTAACAAAAAAAAAAAAAAAAAAGAGAGAGAGAGAGAGAGAGAGAGAGGAGAGTGTATGGTGGAGTTTTCCAGAACCTACATGTGTGCCATTGTAGTAGACTGAATACAAAGATAATATAACATGTATTTTTGGTAACTTTGTAAAGTAGCAGATGGCTGTATGTGAATTTGTTTCTGTGTCTTCTGTTCCATTGACTATCTTGCCTATTTTGATACCAATGCCATGCTGGTTTTGTTGCTATAGCTCTGTGGTACAATTTGAGATCAGGTATTGTGATGCTTCCTGTGATCACTCTTCTTGCTCAGGATTGCTTTGGCTATTCGGGGTCTCTTATTCTTCCAAATGGATTTTAGGACTGTTTTTTTCTAGTGCTCTGAAGAATGTCATTAGTATTATGATAGGGATTGCATTGAATCTGCATGTTGTTTTTGTGGTAGAATGGCTATTTTGAACAATATTAATTCTGCCTATCCAAGAACATGGGAGATCTTTCCATCTTCTAAGGTCTTCAATTTTTTTCAGTGTTCTATAATTTTCATGGTAGAGATACATGTTGGAGGAAATATAGTCTTTAACAAATAGTGCGGGGGAAACTGGCTATTTGTTATTGGGGTCCTATATGTGGATGTCTATCTCATTTCTAATATGGGGAAGTTTTTATGCTACTGTCTCACTGAAGATATTCTTAATGCCTTTAGACTTATCTCCATGTTCTCTTCTGTCCCAATGACTCTCAGATTTGTTCTCTAAATACTGTCCCAGAGTTCTTTTATATTCTGATCATGGTCTTTTTTTTTTTTCCATTGCGTATTGAGTATTCAGGTTCATATACTCTATCTTCAAAGTCTGAAGTTCTGTCTTTGAAACCTGAAGTTCTGTTTTCTATACAATCTAATCTGTTGGTGATGATTTCAGGTGTATTTTCAAATTGTTTCACTCTTTCTTTCATTTTCAGGAGTTCTAATTGGTTCCTTTTCAATATTTTTGTTTATTGAAATGGTCTTTCATCTCCTATATTCATTTTCATAGTTCATTCCATAGATCTTTTAGTTCATTGAGCATTTTAATAATCAGTGTTTTATACTCTGGAATTTCATCCATTTACATATCTGTGGGATTCTTTACTGGAGGATTATGAATTTGGGGGGAGATTTGTTTACCCGTTGGCCTTGGATTTGCACATCAGTTGAGAAGCATTCTCCTTTCCCTTTTATACAGGTATCCTTTTGTGTGTAGTTACCTTTTTTGTTCTGGGGCTTCTCTCTGTTTTTGATGAATGAGTAAATGTCCAGGAGTGGGATCTAAGGTCCTCCTCTGGTAGTTCTTCCTTGGGGCCTGGTTGTTGGCTTGGGGGTTTTCTCTTCCCAATTCTATGTGTTGAAGTAATGTTGAAGATGAGGTGTGTGGGAGGTAAGATCTGCTGTGGTGAATATTCTTTGGCAGCAGGATCTCTACTCTGAACCTGAAGTGTCCCAGACACTTTCCAGCCCCTCGTAGAGGAAGTGGGAGGCCTGGTGACATTTTTTTTTCCATTTCCTAACTTTTCCATGAAAATAATATATTTAGGAATACAAAAAATAAAACAAATGGCAAACAAACACAAATTTGAAATTTTCAACACAATATAAATATTACTTATTTCAAGTGCTGTATAATTAAAATATTTTGAAAATTTTTTCATAAGATATTCTATATTCTCCTTCACTGAATTGATTACATTATTTTCTACTATCATTTGCTTTTAGATGCATTTTTAAAATTTTTTTTAGTTATGGACACATACTTTTATTTATTTATTTTTATGTGGTGTTGAGGATCAAACCCAGTGCCTTACACCTGATAGGCAAATGCTCTACCACTGAGTTACAAACCCAGCCCTAGATGCATTTTTTATTTCTATAAACAAACAATAAAGCATTATAAAATTCAACATAAACTAAGTCACAACTGAAAAAATGAAGAAAATTAGTTTTTTATTAGAGGCAAGAGATGATGATGAAAACAAATCTTAGGCTTTGTTGGGAGAAAATAATGCAAAAAATAAGAGCAAATAAGAGCAAAGGAAAAATTAAGTAGTTGAAACACATGCACAAAGATTATCACTGATTATAAATACATTGCGATTAAAGCAATGGTCAGACTTGGATGGTTTAATGGGCTGGATGAAAGGGAAAGCTCTATATGCGTGTCTCTGGTGGCAGGTGTTATGCATAAAACCTTAAGCACAAAACAATAAGCACTGAAATCTGGAAGTTTACTGACTGTGCCAGACAGCATCCAAATATAATTTGAACTGTTGTAAATTTGTGAATGGTTGTAAAATGGTTGTAAATTTCATATCACTGTAAAAACTTTACAACCATCAATCTCTTGTGGTGCACCTGTAACCCATTCTCCCATGGCCACTGGTAGCGAGCTTCACTTCAGAGAGCAATAAAAGGCAGAATAGGATTTAACGGGAAAATGTGTACTACAAACGATACTAGATGCTACCAAAGTTTTTCAGGAAGGCATAGTAGGAGCTCAAGATGAAATCTGGGGGTACTTAGGGTTTGAATAGATGAAAGAAAGTAGGGCACTTTAAGTAGTAGCAACTTGCTGAGAGACAAAAACAGGATAGAGTACTATTAACAGTGGGTGAGAAAAGTGTTAAGCATCTGATATATAATTTCTTGGAAAGTAGCCAGAGTAGACTGTGTTGGAAATTTTGTGTTGGTAAATAATAGAAAATTTGTAGCTTAGAATGGGATGAGTGAATCATGAAGAACCCTGAAAGTCAGATCTGAATGCCGTTTTGTGAGCAGAGCTCTCTCATCTCTTAAAGGTAGATCTGGAGGGCTGGGGTTGTGGCTCAGTGGTAGAGCGTTGCCTGGCACATGTGAGGCACTGGGTTCGATCCTCAGCACCACATGAAAATAAATGGATAAAATAAGGGTACTGTGTACATCTACAACTAAAAATATTTTTAAAATAAAAAAAAGAATGGTGGTATCTTATTTAGAAAAGAATTTGGGGGTCTGAAGATATAACTCAGTGGTAGAGCACTTGCCTAGCATATGTGAGGCGCTGAGTTCAGTCCCCAGCACAGCAAAAAAGAAAAAAAAATAATGTGGGAAGGGGACTTGGTAGGGAGATGAACCAAGGACTCTAGTGGCCAAGTGTCCTGGAGGCAATGGGAATTGTGGAATGGCAGCACAAGTGAGAACTTTGATGGATAAACAAAGATAATCAACGTAGTTTTGTGGTAGATGAAGCCTGAGGAAGATGTGAGCCTTCCAAGAAGAGCAGCATAAGCTCAGATGCTGAAAACTGGGGAAGATTACTAATTCTTGCTTAGCAGAAGAAAAGAAAAAGAATTACTGAAGGAGGCAGAGGAATGCTGGGCAGAATGAGTGGTGTATGTCATCAAAGTAGGAGAGACCTCAAGAAGCAAAAAACATTTATGTCCAACAGTCCACCTCCCCCATCAGGTTGTGTGTGTGCTCAGACTCTCCTTCTGTCATTTTTAAGTTACGTGTCATTGCGAAAGTTTTACTCCTTTTCTTAGTTTCATCATAAGTAAAATGGTGATTATATAATTATATTTTTAGGATTAAAAGAGACAGTGTATACAGTATACTCAGCACGATATCTTGTACTTAGAAGTGGATGTAATTTGATGTTTTTTTTAAAAATTTTTTTAGTTATAGATGGACACAATGTCTTTATTTTATTGCTTTGTATGTGGTGCTGAGGATCGAACCCAGGGCCTCACGCATGCGAGGCAAGCGCTCTACCGCTGAGCTACAATCCCAGCCCCTAATTTGATGTTTTTTAAGAGGAGAGAAATGGAAAGGGTTAAAGAAGGATTGAGCACTGAGAAATAGGTATAAAGAACTTACTGGAGATTCTTTGCCCAAAAGTTTAGAGGTCACAGAAAAGTTGTCAGAAAAGGCAATGGAGTGAAATAATGCTTTGCTTGATTTTGCTCCACATTGCTCTTCTTGTCATGGAAGCTTCTCTAATTAGGTTTGGGCCAACTTCATTTACATGATGTTTTGCAACCTTCAGAATAAAAAATAAATAATTGCAAACAAATAAAGGGAACAGTAAAATGGTACAGTCACTGTGGACGTTATGATAGTTCCTCAAAAAATTCAAATACAATTACCATATGATCCAGCAAGTCCACTTCTGAGTGTAGACCAAACAGAATTGAAAGCAGAAGTCAAAAAGATATTTGTACATCCATGCTCATAGCAACATTATTATAATAGTCAAAAGGTGGCAATAACCCAATGTCCACTGACAGATGAATGGATAAGCACAAATATTCTTCAACCTTAAAAAAAGGAGAACCCTCAGCCGGGTGCTGTGGCGCAAGCCTGTAATCCCAGCACTTAGGGAGGCTGAGACAGGAGAATCGCGAGTTCAAAGCCAGCCTCAGCAATGGCGAGGCGCTAAGCAACTCAGTGAGACCCTGTCTCTACATAAAACACAAAATAGGGCTGGGGATGTGGCTCAGTGGTCGAGTGCCCCTGAGTTCAATCTCCAATACCAAAAAAAAAAGTCATGAGGAACAACTTGTAATAGTAGGTTTTAAATTTTTATTTTGTACATACAAAATGAAATGCAAAATGTCAATATAGGCTTAAAAATATTGAAACAAACATTGAAGCATTTACCATCCAACTTAAAAGTTAGAATGTTACTTACTATTGAGATGACATCACTCCCACCAGGGACAATTGCCAATTCTAGATTTGTATTTATCATTGCTCACTTTTTTTTAAAGTTTTCTTATCTTTGTTTTGTTTATTTATTGTTTTTTTTTAATGTTGTGCTGAGGATCAAACCCAGTGCCTCACATGTGCGAGGCAAGCACTCTGCCACTGAGCCACAACCCCAGCCCCCATTGCTCACTCTTTCATAGCAAAAGTGTGTGTGTGTGTGTGTGTGTGTGTGTGTGTGAGAGAGAGAGAGAGAGAGAGAGAGATCCCAAACAATATATTGCTTTTCCACCCAGCACCGTGAGACCCTCCATGGTGAGGGCTGGAGCATACTTATTGAGAATTGTGCTAAGTTCTCAACAGTTGAAGCTTTTATTATCATGTAGTGAATTTCTTGATTCTCAATGGTGAACTCTTTTTAAAAGATCTCTTTTGTCTGGTATCAATATGTCAATGTGAACTTCTTTTGGTTATTTGCTTACTTATACCATTTTACCTTCAGCCTTTCTGGGTTTTTTTCAGATGTGACTATACCTGGATTTTAAAAAATCCAGTCTGATAATTTCTGTATTTTAACACATTTAGGACCATTTCTTTTGATTGATTACTGACACATGGGGATGACTTTCTATCATGTTATTTGTCCACTTTTCCTATACTTTCCCCCCATCTCCTTTCCTTGCCATCTTTTGGTGGTTATATTTTTGATATAATACAACTTTGTAATATTAACTTTTTAATACCTTGTACAAGGCCAAATATGCATATTAAAATTTATAATACTTGGCTTTCTATGAAATCTAAAATTAATCATTATCTTCATCCTCCTCTAGTTCCAAATAAAAGAACATTAAGTAAAAGGGAAGGGAATACCACCAACCTCAGGCTGCTTTAGCTTCTTATCTTGGGATTTCCCAACTAGGCCGCTGTTGGTATAAATCCAAACTTAGATCTAGTCCGTAGCTACAAACTTTTGGGGGATATTATCCCCCAACAAGCAGTAGCACAGGAGACATTTCTTCATTCATTACCCCTAGTCGTAGGCTGATTTTTCCAGACCCCTTTCCACACAGAGTCTTAGCTTTAGGCCAGAAGGAAAGTGTTTTAGTTCCGTCATTTGCTCTTTGTGGGCCAGGCCTGGTCTCTTCCCTCACTGCTCCACCATTCATCTCAAAGTTTCAAGTTCTTGTTTTCTACATTTGCCCTCAGGTGAGCCCTCATTTCTTCATTAGGTCACCATTCTGCATTCTGCTTCAGTTTATTTGGTGCTTGAAGATTTCTTTCATTCTATGGCAAGCTCAGCAAGACAATTTGAAAAGTATGTTTACTGAGATTTGTCTGGCAATCTAGGTTTGAAGGTGGTGGAGTGGAGCTTTTCAGCATTTTTAGCCTGTCCCTTTCTCTAATAAAAATGAAATCATAATATTATATTTATCTGTGCATAGAATTATATACCATCTACAGATTTTCATGTTTTATTTCAATTTGTCCTTGAACTTTTCATGTGAAAATATTTGCTTCTCTCTTAAGATTAGAGTAGATAAGAACATGCAGCTAGAAAGAGAGCTGTTTGTCCAATGGCTGTTTAATAATTATTTTTATTTAGAAAAACCTAATGTGAAATCATAGAGGATGTGGAGAGTAAATTTTGCTACAACTTTTGTCCAGCTAGTAAGAATTGAAGCAACACGAAAAGATGTTCATAATACACTGTTGAATAAATAGGGTTTGTACAAGGCCAGTTTTCATTTATACAAATATACAGTTAGATTAAAACAAAATTGGGAAGAAGACATCCAATATTTTGGGGTGATATTATTAGGGAATAGTTTTGTTTACTTCTGTTGATGTCTACTTTTTAAAGTACTGTGTGATTTTTTTTTATATGAAGGACAGAATTATTTACAACAAAAAGCAAGGATTAGTAAACCACTTTCTAGAATGCATCTGTGTTGTGGGATACCGGAGTCCCCAAAACTGAAACTGTCAGAGGCTGGGTGTTCTCCAGTTCCGGATTGCTGTCATCTTATGATTCAAAGATTCCCATTTTATTTTCTCTCCTGTGCACAGGTCAAGCAATCAATGCCTCAGACCGATAAGCAAATATGCATCCCGCCCGAGCTGCCCGAATTGCTGAAGCAGTTTACCAAAGCCGCCATCCGGACCCAGCCCCAGGATCTCATCCAATGGGCTGCCGAGTACGTGTTCCTTTCTCACCTTCAATCTCCTCGGAGAGCAGAAAGGAGGAGAAAGGGTCATGAAAAACTGAGGTTGTCATGGCTGCAGCCAGAAAGTCTGGACTGCTTAGCATAATCTCTGGCTAATTATGCTAGATTTTCAGATTTCTCATTGCTTTTGATGCTTTAAAATATACATATAAATGCATCGAATGGGGAGAGGTTGAGCTACCCTCTGCTAAGCGTGCTAAACTGAGCAGCGGGCGCCAAGGCAATAGGCCAAGTGTCCTAATGCAAACAGCAAGTTAGATTACTACATCGCACCAGCATACGCCCGCCTCTGCTTGCATTCCCGTCCCTCTGTCCCGGGGAAAAGAAGGCCATGGAATTTCCCAGGCAGGTTAGCCTGCCTTTCCATGAATGAAACCTGGACGACCTCCTCCTGTCTGGCCGCTAGATGGCAGGGCACTTGGGGGAGGCAGGAGCTAGCCCATGAGATGGAGGGGGTGGATCTCTCCAGACTAGGTCATTCCTTTAATGAGACCTCTCTCTACTACTATGAAAACTCATATTTGCGCGGGACTAGAGATACTTTGTATCTTACTTTTGAGGGAAATTACTGTTCTTTTCTTTAAGGTTTCTTTGAACGGATGTGTTCCCTCAACATAAAGATGTGAACACAGTCACGTGGCATTTGGGAGAAGGCAATAGATGAGAGTGATGAGGTCAGGCTTGGCTGTAATCAGTGAGTTCAGGTGCCCCTTTTCCAGGAGCCCCCAGAGCCTGCTCAGTCGATGGAGCTTACACAATAGCTGCTGGCTTGCGCTGAAGCAGCTTTACACAGAAACCCTCTCAGCTATGAAATTGTTTCTTAGACAAACTCGCCTGCTGGAAACTGGGTAACCAGGGTTTGGGGCAGGAGTTAGAAACTAACCAGACCTCCTGGATCTGACTGTTTCCACTATGATGATTATTTCCTTAGAAGTAATTCAGTGGGAAAGCGGGATGAAGGGAGGTTGTGGAGGGGACTCTGTGGTTGGGGGAAGGAAGAATGTTCTCAGCTTGAGGGTGAGTAGGTGTACTGAGTAGAAGGGTAAGGGGAGCTGTGAACACCTTTCAGAAGGTATAAAATGTCTTCCAAGAGGGCCTCACAGAGTCTCTGAGCCATGTTCTGCACTCTTGGGCTGAGCTAGGAGGAAGCTTTTAGAAATGGAGGGAAATTGAACCAGTGGTACCATAAAAAGAGACATAAACTGAGGGGCTGGGGTTGCGGCTCAGTGGAGGAGCCCTTGCCTAGCATGTGTGAAACAATGGATTCAATCCTCAGTGCCACATTAAAATAAATAAATAAAAGTAAAATCAACAATTTAAAAAAATTTTAAAAAAGAAACATAACCAGACTTGCTTCACCTAGTAATGAATCCTGCTTAGTTTTCCATTCTAAATTTGATCTGTCACCTCCAAGATTGGACTTTAACATCAGAAGACTGATTTTTCTCAGCATAGTCAGACAGACTCTTTTTTATACTCTACAATAGTTTAACACTCCATTTTATTGTTCTTTTGCTACTATAGTTGTAAAAATGACATTTCTTAATATTGTCTCTGACGTTTATGGAAGAAAACATTCCCCTATTGTAGACTGCTAGCACCTATATTGTATGATATGCTATAAATTTTTTTGACATCCATGAAAAATCAGTTTGTACATTAACTATGATGAAAAAGAGCATGACCTAAGACCACTCTCCATCCTATTTAGACATGAAAAGCCCTTATCAGATTGTTTCATGTGATTACAAACTTGTAGCATTTTAGAGGATAAAACTCCACAGTATTTCCAAGACAAGATAAGTATTTAATTCATTGCAAGCAAGAATTTCCCCACATATTTGCTGGCAATGAAGAAACTACTACCAGGCATTTCAGCAGTACATACAATTATTTGTCCTGTTAGTAGGCATGTGTGACAATACAAATTTACTATGTTTATAACCATGGAATTGTTCACTTTCAAGTACAGCTTAATAACCCAGAGGACTAAATTCATGACTATAGCTTCATTTCCATGTTCTCTATCTAGTCAGCTCCACTAAAAAGTCCAAAGATGTTTGAAGAATGCTGAGAATACTGAATGTCATTCTCCACCTGGGCAGTTACTTCTGTACAATGAAGTGCCACGGAGTCATTGTCCCTCCGTTTATGTCACCCAAGTCTAGTTACAAAACCTAAGGTTACACCCAACTTCAGTTGTCATGCTGCATCCACATCCATCCCAACAATGATCTGTCTATAGAGATTTCTCGTTCACATTGTTAGAAGTGCTCTTGAAGTATTTCTTCTACCTTTCCTATTGACCTTTTCCAAGAGAGAACTGGAGGGTGCTATTTCAGTCCATGTAGTTTTGGCTCTGATTGCTCTGTGTCTTAAGAGATGGGCAAAGTTTAGCTCTATTGGATGGTTTCACCCTAAAATGGGCTGCTATAAAATTTCTACTGTGTTCTTTTCATGCTATCTGGGTCTGGAGAAAGTAAAGAGCAGAAGTTATTGATTCAGGCACAGACAGTAACAAGACTTTTGATGGAGACACACCCTGCCATGTAGCATCAGCCACCACGTGTCAACTGCTCATACCCATTCCCCTCTGCAGACAGCCTCTTTACATCCATACCACGCCTGAAATAGGACTTTTCCACATTGTCCCCAAACAAAGTCCACTTCACAAAGCAGTAGTGACTAGGCATGGTTTTACTGAAATTTTTGAGGGAACAAAAAAAAAGGGTTTAGCTTCATACATATCATATTAAGCTTGAAACCTTCTTTGGCTTGTCTTCTCTCCTGAGCTTCCCTTGGTACCCAGCCAGCCTTCTCTGTCTTCCTTGTTGAAGCCCCAGAGCATCCCAGCCAGAAACCCTTCCTCATTCACTCCAGGAGCCACTCTAGTCCCTCCTCTTTCTCATGCAAGTCACTTTTGTTCTCTTCCAAATTCTCTTCCCTACCCACTGCCTGATACAAACATACATACACATGTATGTATGTATGTATATGTGTGTGTGTGTATATTCCATATGCTGATATCCTAGGATATATGTCCTTTGTGTGTGTATATGAAACACTAGGAGGGATGACTTGGGGGGAAAAGCAAAACAAAATCTGACCGGATATGCCCCAGGGAATTGCACAACAAACTTTAGTTGGTTTGAACATTCCTTATCCTTAGAAACAAAATTTTATTCCCTAAACATTCTTCATTTCTTAAAAGGAAAGTAACACAATCAGCCTTTTCTCATGTGCAAATGAACTAAACACAGTGTCTGAACACTTAAAAAATGTTCTTTCCTATGCCCCCTTCTCTTAAAAATGAGTCGGGGGAGAGGAAGAGGGAATTCCTGGAGCAGGCAGAGGCTGCTGGAGTATAGGACACTCCTCCATCCTGCTAACTTTTTTTTGCAGTTATTTTGGGTCCATGTCCCGAGGAGAGATCCCTCCTGTGAGAGAGCGGTCTGAGCGAGTTGCTTTGTCCAACTGGGCAGAGCTCACACCTGAGCTGTTAAAGATCCTGCATTCTCGGGTAAGAGGCATTCAGGAAAATAACTGACACCCGGTGGGTATAAACAGAGGCCATCGCTTCCTCTGCCAGTGAGCTGTCCACTTAGCACTACCCAAAAGTTCATTAACCTTGCCTTGAAAGTAAATGTCCCCTTGGGTAAATTGGGGTCATCTTGGAATCAGCCACAGGCTGGACTGTCATGGGGCCATCACAGATCCCCTTAAGCTGACACAATGTCCAGGGATTCAGTGCAGTGCTAGTCCCTTTTCTCCTGAAAAATATGGGTCTGCAGTCACTTGATAGTGTCTCCCAGATGGATCAACAAGGCCATGACATGCAGCCATCACAGGGGGGGCTTATTGTAGTTCCCCGCTATCCCCAGTGCAACCATAGCCTAGTTTTTAGGGAACACCCTGACTCTCCACAGCCCCGTCATCCTAGAAGTTGCTGATGAATGAACCAGGAGGGACTAGCTTGAGAGAATTTGTGGTTTGGCCAATTCTCAAGAAAATATGGATTAACACCACCATTCTTGCATTAAGATTTAGAACAGAGGTCTGGGGCGAATTAGCCAAGGACCTCAGTCCCCAGAGACTTAGCATCTTATTAGAATCAAAGGACGAGGAAAGGTGTTGGGGCTTCACTGGCGCATCTGTGCCCTTGTCACATTGTTGACCAACAGCCGGCCATTTGCTCCTGTCCTTTTAACTTCCAGGTTCCTTGTGCAGTGAGCATGGCAGAGCTCCAGAGCGCCTGAGATCAAGCCACAATAGACATCCAGTCTCAACTCCTACACATCAGCCATGTTCCCCATGTCATGGGGAAACGGGAGAAAAATGAGATCCAGTGCAAAGAATTCAGTGAAGTCTAGAAGCAAGAGACCCAATGTCTTGTTCTCATTTTACCACTTATTGGTGGTCTCAGACAAGTCTTCTTGCCCCTTTTGTCTTCAGGCTGTCTTATCTGTCATGTAGAGACAATGTAGGAATAAAACAAATCAAGGAAGCATCAGAAAAAAATTAAAATGCAATATAAATGTCCTCTATACTTCTGACATCTGAAGTTAATACATATGTGTGTATATTAAATTATATCTCAACATGCTCTTCATTAGGCTTGCAAAGAGAACTGCCAAAGAGGGTCCTCTGACCTCCCTAACACCTACCCTGAATCCAGCCCCTTTCCATATACTGGCAGAACTTGGGGACTGACCTGCCAAGAAGGTATATTTCAGGGTATCTCTCATCTTCTCCCTCATCCTTTGTGTTGTGTCTGTCCCCTGCCCTGCAGGTTGGTGGCAGGCTGATCATCCATGCAGATGAACTGGCTCAGATGTGGAAGGTGTTGAATCTGCCAACAGATCTGTTTAATAGTGTGATGAACGTGGGTCGCTTCACAGAGGAGATCGAGTGGCTGAAGTTCTTAGCCCTTGCTTGCAGCTCTCTTGGAGTTGTAAGTTAGCTTTTTTCCCCTCCTTTTGTTAAGAGAAAATCATTCTCCAGGCTTGGAAAGACAGCTCGTCTACATGTAGTAACTAGGGCTAATGATGAGCCTGCTTCTTCTTGTCGTCTTCTCTGAATTAAGAAATGCATTTCTGTGTGCATCAGCTAGAAGCAGGAGCTAAGAGGAGGGAGAGAAGAGAATTATTATCAGGCTCTGGGGACAGTTTGGATTATTTGTGAAATTTGATCATTGCCCTCAGATTTATTTTCACTCCACTCCACCCCTTTCATTCATAATTCCTAGAGATAACCAAGAGCCAGCTGTAGAATAAGAATTGCTCACTTGTGGATTCCAGATATACCAATAGTGACTTTTAAAAAGGGGTACAGCCTGATAGAAAATGACTATTAGATAAACATAATTGGATGCAATGATCAGAGATAAGAAAGCAAGCAAAGAGAGATGAGGCTATTTCTAGAACTACAGTCATTACATCACTGTGCATACAGGATGTTCATACAAATTCATGCTTTTTCCAAATTTGACTTGTTTAGCAACTAGAAAAGCCGTTTTCCTGTTTTGAAGCAAAAGATGCTAAAACCAGTTTTGGTATATATCTAAAGCTTAAGTATTTTCTATGTGAATTCACCCTTGTTAATAATTGTTATGATATCTTAAATAAAAATCAATCAAAATCATGCATTTTTTAAAAAAATCCTGAAATACATACAAGTTTAAGCATTAATGAGAGAATCGTCACCTCATCCCAAACCAAATGGTTTGAAAAGGTAGTTTGAATTATTCAGCACATCTAAACACGATCTTGTTCTTTCTTTTCCAATATGCTTGGAACACACATTTGACATTCTGTTTCTGAGCAAATTTAGCAGAAATACTGTAGTCCAACTTTTGGGTTTCCCCTGTGACCTTCATCATAATCATTTATTTAGATTAGAAGAAAAGGAGAGCCTTCAGGGTTGATTTTTTTTTTCTTTATTGTCCTTTGTAACAACATTATATAACAAATACGTTACTATCCTCTAAAGAGGAGAGGAAATGTAGCAGGGGCAAATGAGCTGTCAATAAGAACTGATCTCACTTCTGTGAAAAAAACAAAAACAAAAAACAAACAAAAAAACACCTCAAGAACTCGGTGCTTTGGCACATGCCTGCTATAATTCCAGTGACCCAAGAGGCTGAGGCAGGAGCATTGCAAGTTCAAGGACAGCCTCAGCAACTTAGCAAGACTCTCAGCAAATACTGAGACCCTATCTCAAAATAATAAATAATAAGACTGGGGATATAGCTCAGTGGTAAAGCTCTCCTGGGTTCAATCCCCAGTACTTCCCTATCCCCTATGTCCCCCCCTAAAAAAAAAAAGGAAGAAAGAAAAAGAAAAAGAAAAAACCCAAGCCTCAAGGATTAGGAGAAATCACAAAAGCTAAAATTAAAAATCAACACATTTAATAAAATTCTCACAGGGCTACAAGTTTATTCATACCACATTCAGAGATGGGGGGGGTGTGGTTTTTTATTTTATCTAAAGTTAGTTCTGATGACCTTGATCTATCCCACTCACAAAGGGTAGAAGAGGATAAGTAGATTCCATCCAATCTAGGAATTTAGTCTGATGCACTAACTGAAACTGCCTACAGGTTAACTGTTCTATCTCTTGGGTTTCACCTCACCATTCTGTCTGGAGATTAAGTGTTTAGGGAAAGGGGTGGTCTAGGACCTCAGAGCAGCCAAGTGAAGAAGTTCTCACACCTCCTAATACTTTCCTGCCTTCCCCTAATCACTAGCTGCTTGCAGCTTAGGTCTCTGGTGTCTCTCTGATTGGTCAAAGTCTGATGATGCTTCTCCCACCCCACCCCCAGGCTCATCTCAGTTGTCACTCCTACTAGGGACCCCTAAAGTCTCTGCCAGGTTGTTTTCATCTGCTCCCTGGCTTTGATGGTCTGTCACAGCTTCTCACCGCCTTATGAGATGTCCAAGTTATCCCATTATCTCTATATCTTACAGTAGCCAAAAGCAACTTTGGAAAGTCACACTCTGACCCTCCCTGTGCTTAGTATACTAGATGGCTATCAGTTTTGCTCTGACAGGGACTGCCTCCCAAATTGGGGCACAGGAACCATGAAGTGAACTGTATCTTTCCACTTCCTTTTTAAAACAGGAGTTTGGATTGAAAGTTCTATGAAGTTCTCTCACTCTAGCATTCTGAGATTCTATTCCACCTTCTACCAAGGCACTCTCATGCCTACCTCTGGATAAGAGTGAACCACTCCGATTCTGAGGGATCGTGAGATATCTGACTTTGCCACTTGCCATTCCTTTAAAAGAAACATCTAAAGGGGAAGTTGGCCCAGAGTTCTAGTCTGTAAATAAAGAGTGCCCTGTGAATCCAGGAACCAGTACTATTAAACCATTTGTATCATGTTGAACCATTTCTGGAAATTTAAATGTGGACTTGGTCAGTGCTATGGTCTGAAAATTTACATCTCCCCCACCAAATTCATATGTTGAAACCTAATCCTCAAGGTGTGGGTATTAGGGGGTGTGGAGACTTTGGGAAGGGATTAGGGCCTCAAAAAGAAGCTTGAGGGGGTCTGTTTGCCCCTTCCTCCACATGAAGACACAGGAGCCACCATCATGAGGAATAGGTTCTCTCCAACCCCAGAATCAGCTGGCATCTTGATCTTGGACTTCCCAGCCTCCATAACTGTGAGCAATATATTTCTGTTGTTTATAAATTACTCAGTCTAAGATACTGTGTTATAGCAGCCCAGTCTAAGACAGTCAGAATGTCACCATCCAGTGGAGGCCTTGTATCTAGTTAATCTACATAGCTGTCCTTAGAGACAAGCCAGGAATTCCTACCTCCTTTGCAAGCTAGTTTTTTTTTTTTGTTTTTTTTTTTGATTAGTTAAGTAGAGAATTTATTGGCTCAACAAGCTAGTTTTGATCTTTGTACAATCTAGAGAAGCAGTTGGTTCCTGTGGAAGAGCCCAATGGCAGGAACGTTTACTCCACTGGAGATACTGACTCCAGTCTGGAGCTCTCTGGACCTAACACACATGGTTCCAAAAGCTTTAGCATGCAGACCCATGTCCCTCTTCCCTTTTAGCACTCCTTCCTCCAGGCTGGCCTATGCCACCTCCTCTCCACTGAGACTGATTGTCAAAGGGAATAGATCATGTAGAGAGTAGAAGATAGTGTTCACTTGGAGGAATGACTTTTAGATTGTTAGCAAACAATTCCCTTTCTGAGCCCTTTTCCTCTGAGTTTGAAAATGAGACTTGTAAGATGCTTAAGACTATATCTCTGTGACATGGATTCCTATCCCATGGAGAAGTCTTGTGAAAGAGAATGAAAAACTCTGCTTACTTTAGGTTTGTTTGAATTTATCAAAAGACTATAGTATAAAGAGTTCTTTATCCATTTAATAAATCCTTTAAAATACTTAAAAATTTATGAAAGTGTTAGAATTTGAAGGTTTGTTGTTCAAATGATCAATAAATGATACACCCACTGTGTTTTAGTTTTCAAGGGCTGTCATAACAAAGTACCACAGACTGGGTGGCATAGACAACAAAAATGTATTGTCTCACAATTCTGGCAGCCAGAAGTTTTAAGATTGAGGCGTCAGAAGGGTTGTTTCTTCCAAGGCCCTCTCTTTGCCTTATTAAAAAACCATTATTGACCAATGTGATTCCACATCATGTCCAACTAGAGGCAGGAGAGAGAAAATGAAAACATCCTGTTGCAAACCCAAAATTTCTTTGACATCATGTTTATTTTAAAATTATTGCACAGTAAAGATTCTATTTCATAAAATAACAATGTTTGTTAAGTGGAAATAAATGAAATTTAAAAATTGATTCAATTAAAATTAATAGTTAATGCAAATAATATTTGAATTCGCTGCCACCAAGTACAACTGTCACTCCAGGAGGATGGGCTGAGTTTCTTCACTTCCTCAGTTTCTTCACTTCCTCACATGCTTTCTGACATATAGAGTTCCAAACCTGGTTAATACACACCACAGCAAAAGAAATGCCATCTAGACATTCATTGTGTTCAGGCAGAGGATGAGAGCAGAACTCTAAGCATCAACTGCAAGGAAGAGCAATTCTCCACTGGCCAGGCATGTGGGAGAGACAGCAGCTGCTTGTTCTTTGCCCAGTCACCCCTAGTTCACCAATGCAGGGCTGATTTTTCACTGGTCCCTGGAGGGTGTGTAAGGCATCTGTGCACCATCACTATCAGGAAACCGCCAAGATATATGCTGACCTATCTTTGCTAATTCAGAGCTCAGCAGTCTTTTCTTTGAATCACTCACTCCTTTCCTTTGCCCCATCGCTTTACAACACTCTTCCTTGTGAAATTTATGCAAATGCTCCATTTATTTAAAGATGTAGGATCAGTTCTGAACATGATCCTTTAATGTTCAAGTTTCATTATGAGGTGTGATTGCTCTGGTAGCAACCCTTCTATTAACACTGGCACATCATCTGCTAATTTCCCCCCAGCAGCACCAGGGTTAGTATTATGTAATATAGATGATTCTACTTAGATGTATCTGCATGTTTAGAAGAATAGTTTTATCTTGATGCTCAGTACCATTTCCCTAGCATTTGGAATTCCTGTCTTCCCAGGAATATTGCCCTTCTTTTACATTCTTCTCCCCTACTTTGACATTCCCCAAATAATTCACTAGTCTATAGGAGGCTGGAAGAATTACCTCAACCCTTTAGAAATAAGACTGGAAAGAAAGAATAAGTAATTCTAATTTTTCAGCATGTGAAATCAATGACTTAACCTTTAATAAGAAGTTGGCTAATTAAAGTCGCAAATACCTACGAGTTTCTAGCAGCTTATAAATATAATTTCTTGAGAGTAGCCCTCCAACAAAGAGAGAAAAAAATACACCCATTCAATATTCAATGTTTTGAGAATGAGTTAAGTGCCATTTGAGGGTAAAACTATTAAACTTTCTGGAATCTTAAATCATAGTCATTTCATGTTATAAGAGCAATATTTTCGTTTTCTCTTGTACCTAAACTGATCTAAGGACTCTAGCCTAGAAGAATGACTTTCTCATTGCATCTTTTTAAAAATTTATTTATTCTAATTAGGTATACATGACAGCAGAATGCATTTTGATTCATTGTACACAAATGGAGCCCAACTTTTCATTTCTTTGGTTGTACACAGTCATACATATACCTAGGGCAATTATGTCCATCTCATTCCACCATCTTTCCTACCCCCCTGTTCCTTCCCCTCCCTCTCATTGTATTTTATAGACCATTGCCAAAACTCTCAAGATAGTGTGTGAAGTTTTGTCCAGTGATCATGATGGTGGACCTCCCCGGATCCCTTTCAGCACCTTCCAATTTCTCTACACATACATTGCTGAAGTGGATGGAGAGATCTCTGCATCCCACGTCAGCAGAATGCTAAACTACATTGAACAGGAAGTGTAAGTAAACTTTTACCAATTGAGGGTGAGGGATACTGGGAAAAAGTTAAAATTCTAGTAGGCCAAGTTATAGTGATCCCTACAGATAGTCCCTGGCTTACCATGGCTTGACATAGATTTTTTAAATTTTATGATGGTATGAAAGCATCACCTATTCAGTAAAAACTAAACTTCAGATTTTGAATTTTGATCTTTTCTTGGGCTGGCAATCTGAGGTTCAATGGCCCTCATGATGCAGGTGGTGGCAGCAGCTAGCCATAGTTCCCAGTCAGATTGTGATCCTAAGGGAAAGCAACCGATATTCCATACTGTACTGTGGCACTGGGCTACAATGTTCGGTAGGTTAGGTGTATTTAAATGCATTCTCGGGGCTGGGGTTGTAGCTCAGTGGTAGAGCGCTTGCCTTGCATGTGTGAGTCACTGGGTTCGATCCTCAGCACCACATATAAATAAATAAAATAAAGATATTGTGTCCATCTACAACTAAAAAATATTTTTAAAAAAATGCATTCTCAACTTGTGATATTTTCAACTTGTGGATTTATCAGAATGTAACCCCATCATAGGTCAAGGAGCATCTGTGTATTATACTGTTTGGGGAACATAGAGATATTGTGAGAAACATGAAATACAGATCTGAAAGAGACAAGGAAGGGGGGAAAGAAAAGAATGGTGGAGGGACAATGATGCTTGGAGTGCTGAGACCAGTAGCAGAGGCAGCAGCACCTGGGGACGTGTTAGAGATGCAGAATTCCAGGCTGCACCCTGGACCTCCTGAATCAGAAACTCTATGGAGGGACCCAGGAATCTGTGTCTTAGCAAGCCCTCCAGGTGCCTCTGATGCTGCCCAGGTTTGACCAGAGGAGGAAGGGAGGCAGGAGAGGAAGAGGAGGAGGAGAGGCAGTAAAGAGTTAAAAGAAAGAGAGATGATGGACCAGAGCAGCCACAGAACTATTGGAGGGAGAGAGTGGTTTCTAGGTTATCTTTTTAAAGATTATTTGTTAAATAAACTAACCACAGATGTCTATTTTTCCAAACAGAATTGGTCCTGATGGTTTAATCAAGGTGAATGACTTTACCCAAAATCCCAGGGTTCGGCTGGAGTAAAAACACAGTTTTGGCAATTTTAAAGGAAGATACAGAGATGATTGTACTTCACAATGGCTTAACCCCATACACCATCCAAAGTCAATTTTCTTGTGCAACTGGTACACACAAATAAACAATTAGGCAAACGTATGAAATCAGAACTGTGTGGAATGAAGATGTAAAATTGTCAGAATAAGACATGGTATCAGATTAGTATTCTTCCCACATGGACACTGAATAAAAATGGCTGACAATGTGTGGATAGAAACTACATCTCTAGTCAAAGCCAGACTTAGATTTTGAAAGGTGGAATGCTAACCAGGCATGGTTCTGACATTTTGTGATTTCTAGATGGAATTTAGATGAATATCTTTTACACGGTCAATCTTTTTTACCAATTTACTGCAACATTTACTGGTCCTGTGCTAGTCATTCATTCACTCACTCATCAATATTTATTGAGGTTAGCCATGTGCCAGGAATAGGGTTTTCAGATCAAATAAAGGATTCCCAGTTGAATTTAAATTTCTGATAAATGATAAATTTTTTAGTGATTGGTTGTTTTTGCTAAACCTGGCAACCCTAGCCAGGAACTCTGCTGGCTTCTGGGTATATACAAATAAATCATATCTGATTTCTGCCCTCAAGGAGCTCATGACCTGACACTAAGACATGAACATAAATCATTTTAATGCAAGTGGCCCTGAGAAGTACTAAGAGAATGTTCCAGATATCAGTCTTAAAGTATCAGTGTCAACTGATTTTTCTGAAACATCACACATGTAATGGGACCTTCTAGGAGAAATCCCCTGCATAAGTACAAGACCTCCTGACTAGGTCTTCTTTTTTTTTTAATACCTTTATTTTATTTATTTGTATATAGTGCTGAGGACTGAACCCAGTGCCTCACACGTGCTAGGCAACCACTTTACCACTAAGCTACAGCCCAGCCCTCTGACTAGGTCTTAAAGAGTTTTCTTTCTTTTTTTTTTTTTTTAATTTTTTTTAGTTGTTGATGGATCTTTATTTTATTCATTTATTATTTATATGTGGTGCTGAGGATCGAACCCAGTGCCTCATGCATGCTAGGCAAGCGCTCTACCACTGAGCTACAGCCCCAGCCCCAAGAGTTTTCTTTCTTGAAAGAAGCAGATGAGATGAACTGTGATTATTGTTCTTAATGTCAGGTATACCAATGTCTGAATAGGTCCTTTTTTTTTTTTTTTAAATATTTATTTTTTAGTTGTAGGTGGACAGAATATCTTTATTTTTATGTGGTGCTGAGGATCGAACCCAGTGCCTCACGCATAGCTAGGCGAGCACGCTACCACTGAGCCATAACCCCAGCCCAATGTCTGAATAGGTCCTTTTAACTTGCAATAATATTTCCTTTTAAAAGCTCTTACTCAGGGCTGGGCTGTAGCTCAGTGGTAATGCACTTGCCTAGCATGTGGTAGGCACTGAGTTTAATCCTCAGCACTGCATAAAAATAAGTAAATAAAATAAAGGTATCATGTCCATCTATAACTAAAAATATCTTTTTAAAAAAGTTGTTGCTCGGGGCTGGGATTGTAGCTCAGTGGTAGAGCGCTTGCCTCGCATGCATGAGGCCCTGGGTTCGATCCTCAGCACCGCATACAAAGCAATAAAATAAAGACATTGTGTTCATCTACAACTAAAAAAAAAATTAAAAAAAAAAAGTTGTTGCTCAAAAATCACATTAGCTTGCATATATATGTCTCTGTACATAAACTGGAGAGAAATTTGTCTATGAGTGTCTTATGATAAAAGGAGAATGTGGGGCTGGGATTGTAGCTCAGTGGTAGAGTGCTTGCCTCTCATGCGTGAGGCACTGGGTTCGATCCTCAGTACCACATGAAAATAAATAAGGACACTGTGTCCATCTACAACTAAAAACAAAATATTTTTAAAAAAGGAGAATGTGATGAGAAGTCATTATGAGCCTTGATTTCTACCTAGAGTGAAACAGGGGCTGAAACAAATTCTTCTCCCAGAGTCATTGGGCTGTACCTGCAAAAGGTAGGCAACAAGAAATCCTGCCTGCTGCCTGACTTCCTAGCCAATGTGGCCCATCATTTCTATACAGTCTGGGACCTAAGGCTGTTTGAAAGGCTGAAGTTTTGCCTGGGATTAGAGAATGAATGTAGTTCATTCATCTCCCTCAGTTTCTTGGTGTGTCTTAGTTTCTCTTTCACCATGACCAAAGCATTAAAATACTGTCCTGTCCAGGAGTTGGGAGGGATGGGGATCAGAGGAATCCCTAATCTGGAAGATTCTAAAATAACCATATTAACTTAATAAACATAACAGAAGCAAAAAGGTCCTTTGTCCATTTTGGAAATCAGATTGAAATCAGAAACTCAATCTCTGTAGCTCTGAGCATAATCCCTCAAGAGTGAGGCTAATGAAATCCTAGCCATCGCATGTGTATTGGATATAACTATAAATTTATTGATAGCTCTGCAGCCATCAGTTGCCACTAACCTCAATCAGCAACTCCACTGTTGCACTGCCAATGGCTCTTCTAAGCCAACACTTGATATGTACCATTTTCCTCACTGTGGCAACATTTCCTCTAAGCTATTGACGTTGCTTAGTCACATGTTCTTGCTAGAAACCACTCCACAGCACATCCACCAAACCAACTTGCTTCAGCAGTCACTACAAGAGTAAAAAATAGCTTTGTTCTCCCCTGGGGTTATACCATTTAAACAATATTATAAATGTTATATTTAACAGTTATTAAATATAATAACTATTAAAAATTAAATATAATAACAGTGAGCCACTGTATACAATGCTTTACATACCTTCTCAAATTTTTTTTTACAATCAGACCTTATGAAGTCAGGGCCAGTACCCCTGTTTTATGGATGAAGAAACAAACTTAGAGAAGTTTAGTTGTTCAGTGTCACTGGTAAGAAAGAATTTGTATCCGGATCATCTGACTAAAACTTTATTGCCTTATACATGTGCTTAATGCCAGTCTAGATATGGGATTCACTGCATAAACAGACCTTATGAATCAGACCTTATGAAGTCAGGGCCAGTACCCCTGTTTTATGGATGAAGAAACAAACTTAGAGAAGTTAAGTTGTTCAGTGTCACTGGTAAGAAAGAATTTGTATCTGGATCATCTGACTAAAACTTTATTGCCTTATACATGTGCTTAATGCCAGTCTAGATATGGGATTCACTGCATAAACTGTTCTGGAACAGATTCAAGTGCAAATAGTTTATTTGGGAGGCAATCCCAGGAGCAGTGAAGAGGGAGGAGGTAGAACAAGGTAAAGATAGGAAGAAAGTCACAAAGGGTGTGTTGTCCAGCTAATTACCCCTGGACTCCAGTATTGCTAAGGAACTCTGGGATACAGCACATAAGACAGAGTTATCCTAAGGGGAGACGGCCAGTGTCTCCTTTGGCGGGTGGTTCTTTCTGCTGAGGAGGATGTAAACCACTTGAGAAATTAAAGTCTAGATAATTAATAAAGAACAAAAGACAAAGGCAGAATTATAGTTTCAAAAGGTTGGAGCCCCTGATAGATCCAGCCCGTGCAGGAGCTGGGCTAGACAAGAGAAAATGGCTCCCATGGTTTTTTTAAAGGGGTACATCAAAGGCAGGAATAAGGTTTCAAGGGCAGAGTCTTGCTTCAGGATGTCTTGCAGTCAGCAGGTTGATTGGCATCTTGGGAGGTCACACCCATCTCAGAGGGGCTGTGTGGCTACCACAGGTCAGCCCATCTCCGGTACTGTGTGGGACTTCTGGCAGAGCTTGAATAGGGCTCAATGTCTGGGCAGTCAACCAGAAGAAATATCAACTGGCCGTTCCTAGACACCAGATTCTATTAAAATGGCTACGATGCGTGGTGTTCCACACACAGGCCACGGAAGGCTCTCTACATTATCCCAGTTTGAGAAGTAAGGAAGCTCTTCATTCATCATGGACTAAGGGCTGCTTCCTCGCCAAACCCCCATCTGCTATTGCTGAGGGCTGCTTCTAGGGGCATTAACTTTCTGCATTAACATTTCTGCAACATTCCCCTGAGCCTGATTCTTTTGCTCCAGAAAAATGGCTCTCAGGCACGGAGTCATAGGTGTTCACAATAAGCAGCCACCAGCAGCTGCCATATGCTTTACAGATGTTTAATAACAGCTTTAGCATTTTAATCATTATTATTGCTTCCCTTTTTGAGTCAGGCACAAGTCCATGGGGACCGCATGCAGGGCAACAAGTGACTGACATGTGCTCTATTAAAAATTCACCCTTTACCACAAACCTGGCACACTGAACCAAATGGTTTCTTCCTTATGATGAGATCATTCCAAGGACTCTATTGATACTTGCTGTCAACAGACCCTTGTCAGACCATCCCACTGGACTTCCTATTGTGCCTGGTAATATCTGAATCCTAGCATGACCCCTGTTAAGCTGTTGAACTGACATCCTTGGAACAGATGGTGTGTAGTTCTCCTTTAAAAAGAAAAACATTCAGGAAGCAATAAAATCAGGATTTTATAAAGAAAAAGAAGTGGGCTCTTTCCTAAGTTAAGCTATTTTGATTAAAGTGAAGACTGCAGATACATTTAAAGCTTCAGTGGAAAAATGCAAAGATCATGGCTCAATTCCATTTTCACTATGCTCCATGCCCCCCTCTCCTTGATGCTGTTTAAGCAAGACCTACCATCCCTATTTAGCCAGCAACTTCCAAGATCACCAGGGCTGTGCAACAGAAGGAGCTGGATACTCCAGTGTGGGTGGCCAGTTTTGAATTAGAAGAGGAATCTTAATCTGAAATCTTTGGAGCAGCTCCTGAATACCTCTGATAACATTCCATAAAAATGTGTTTCAAAAATGTGCACATTAGCATTTTTCTGAGGAAAAAAAATCACAAAACTTACAAATTTGTATATGACTTCAAAAGGCCCAAAACCTTTAGGTTGGAAATAGCTCCAGAAAGCACCAAATGGTTTATAGAGAGGCAACAGAATAGTGTCCAATCTTTTTGAGCAGGACTGAGCTCAGGCCTCCAACATGTGACAGTATCTGCAGCTTCTTTTTGAATCTTATTTTCTGGCAATAAATCTGTGTTTTCAATTTAGATCTTTATGTACTTGAAACCTGAGTTGTCTCCTGTAAACCAGAATCTGGTCAAATATGAACAGAGACTTTCACACTTCAGAGGTGAGCCAATTGGAAGACTCATTGGTCCAATGTGCCGAGTAACCTGATAGATAAGTAGAGTTAAGCAGAGTGATTACTTACACCCAAAATACCAGAGTGATTAATCCTCCAGATCAGGTTCACAGGACTAGTCCTGTCAGCCTCAATGCAAGAAAGCAGTCCAAACAATGGTAGGTTCATTTACTTAACAAATGATTTAAACAGTTCTACTATGTGCAAGGTGTTGTGCAAGGCACTGGGGACCCTGAACTGAAAAAGGTAAAGTCCTTGCTTTCACAGGATTAAATTCTTCTTGGGAAGACAGACATCACACAACTAATCATAACTGTAATTGTGGGAAATAGTGTTACTCCATTATAGTCTAGGGGCACATGAATTAGTTTGCAAAAGCAGGACAGAGGTAGAAGGAAAGGCTTTCTTGAGGAAGTAATCTGAGGGCATACTTGGAAGCCTACAGCATTGGTTACCACAGATAACAGAAATGTGTTTTGTACCCTACACCTCCTTGCCAAGCTCCAGATTCAAATACCCAGTAGCTGACTCAGTCTTCTCTTGGATGATTCCAAGGCACTCCCTAATTCAACATGCCCCCAAACGACTTCCTAGTTTGCATTTTCCCATAATAAAATGTTAGGGAAAATGTTTCCATAAACTTTCCTCCTCAATGTGGATCTCCCTTATTGATACCGCCGGTTACCTGTGATGAGTTCTGCTTTCTCACATGCTGAAGTATAACATTAGAGAAGCACAGCAAGGCAAGCGTTTAAGCAAGTTTTATTTAAAAGGGGTAACAGACTTCTCCCAGGAGGGAGAAGGGGGCCATAGCTGGTATACTGGTATCCCAAGAAGTACACGTGTTTTGCCTTTTTACAAGTCCTAAGCTTCTTTTGTTCTCCTGCTCTCTTCCCCTTATCTCTCGCCTTCCTGTGTATGTGCCTAGGTCCAGGATGTTTGGTGGGATAGCTAAAAAGGTGAAAAGCACATGGATAGGGGGAAGGGTCCAGGTGGAGTGATTTGGGGGCAAGTTTTCTTGATAAGGGTGGAGGAGGGGCTCTGAAGGCATTCAATACCTCTCCAACTTGCCAGACCCAAATTGGCCTCCTTGATCCGACCTGACTCAATTTACCTATCTATATTGACTGCCTGTCTAATTCTGGCTTCACTATCACCTCTCCAGGTACAAAACCCAGAACCAGGGCCAACATGCATACTTACCCTTTGCCTTACTTTCCAAATCTATCACCAAATTCTGCCCATTTGGGCTCCTACACCTCTCAAATCTGTCCTCTTCATCTCTCCTCACCATTCACATCCATTTTCCCATTGCCTACAAGGCCTTCATAGGGCATCCAGGCCTCCCATCGGTCTGGTTCTGGCAGGAAACAGATAACACCCAGATTCTGAAGATAATGAAAAGGTTTACAGAGCTGTGGACAAGGAAATTACCATGGGGTGTTGAGGTATCCAGAGACTACAACCCCTTGGACTGAAGGGACTACAGGATGTTGTATTTTATTGGAGCCAGGAGAGAACTGGAGTCAAAAGGGCTCCTCTGAAATGGAGCAACTCTGGATGCGGCAGAGGGGAGGTGGGGGGAGGGTAAGGGGAATGGGTATAGTAAAGATGGTTGATTGAGATCGTCGTTATCATCCTTGGTGCATGTATGAAGACACAAATGGTGTAACTCTATCTGGTTTGCAACCAGAGAAATGGAAAAATTGAGCTCTATATATGTACGATAACTTGAAATGCATTTAAATAAATTATAAAAAAAAGGGCTCCTCTGAGAAGCTATAGTTGCAGAGTCATTGCTTTAGCCAGATGGTTGAAAGGAGGAATACCGCTCTTTCTCCTCCTTCCCTATCTTCTGCTGGTTATTCCTATTGACTAAACAAAACTAGAAGCTACAGGGCAAGTCTGAGTGATGTCATCCTTATAGGTCAGCCCCTGGACCAAGAAGGGCAGAGACTGGATGTAGGTGGGAGAACTTACATCCATGTTTGCCTTTTGCAAAAACACCCTCTACACTATAAAGGCCCAGGAAGAAAATATTTTAGGGTGGGGGCTATAGGGTCTCTGTTGCAACTATTCACTTTTTCAGAACAAAAGCAACTATGGATAATACTTAAACAAATGAGTGTGACTGTTCTAGTAGAGGATGGTCCCTACCCACACTGAGCATGGATCTTCCTCACCTTGTCCAGATTCACACACTGATCTCCTCTGGAAACACCCTCACAGACAGCCCAAAATAATGCCTTACCAGGTTTCTAGGTATTTGTTCCACCTAACAGGATACAACTAACCCATATGCACAAAATTTGGTTGTCTACTTCTCTTATATAGTCCCCCCACCCTGGCCCCATGAGAAATACCATTTTTTATCATTTTGGCTTTCAAGATTTCAACATTTGGGATTTTAATCTTTTTGGGTTGTGAGTTTGGGATTTTTAACTTGAGGGATTTTGATCTTTCAGGATCTCAACATTTGAGATTCTGTCCTTATGATCTGCACTGGTTCCAATAAAACTTTAAACACATGATTTTCATGTAATTTCATATGACAAAATATTGTTTTTCATGTATTTTCTTCTCATTTTTTGGGGGGGGGTAGTGCTAGGGATTGAACTCAGGGGCACTCTACCACTTAGCTATATCATTAGCCCTTTTATTTCTTCACTTATTTATTTGTTTATTGAGTTAGAATCTTGCTAAGTTGCTGAGGCTGGTCTCAAACTTGCCACCCTCCTGTGTCTGCCTTCCTTGTTGCTAAGTTTACAGGCATATGCCACTACACCTGACTTATTCTTTTTTTTTTTTTTAAATTTTGTTTTAGTTGTAGATGAATACAATATCTTTATTTTATTTTATGTGGTGCTGAGGATCGAACCCAGTGCCTCACGTATGCGAGGCAAGCGCTCAACCGCTGAGCCATAACCCCAGCCCCCTGACTTATTCTTTAGATTTTTAAAAAAGCCATTTAAAAATATTAAAACCCCTCCTGGGGGCTGGGGTTATGGCGCAGTGGTAGTGTGCTCGCCTAGCACGCGGGAGGCACTGGGTTCGATCCTCAGCATCACATAAAAATAAAATAAAGATATTCTGTCCACCCACAACTAAAAAATAAATATTTAAAACAAAACAAAAAAACCCTCCTGGGCTCAACAACAATAATATGGCAGCAGACTAGATTTGGTCAGGGCCATAGTGGAAACTCCAGCTTTACAATGCAGCGACCATGTTTGTGAAACATCACTTAGTTCCTGGTGCTCCTGCTGAAACCTTTGGGCATTCCACTAAATTTAGAATAATAACTTAAATCCTTACCCTATGAGAACTTTGGAGTCTGACCCTACATACATCTGCATCCAAACTGTCTATATTCAGCTACAAGGGCCTCTTCCAGTCCTTCTTACTCAACACCATGCTGTTTCCGTATATTTAAAATACTGTTCTCTCCCCTCTGCATTGAGTTTACTTTAAGATCTCAGCTCACTGCATTATTTATAATAGCAAATAACAATTCCAAACAGTGAGAAACAATAAAACACCACTCAGCAGTTTTATCATTGAGGATTAATGAGAAAACAATGTTGAGATATTAAGACAAAACACATTACAGTAACATGTATCATATCGTACTGTTGTAATATATTCAGATACACGCAGAAAGTTTGGAAGATAATACACCAAAGAATGGGTAGTTCAGTCATGGGTGATTTTTAAAAAATATTTATTTTTTAGTTGTAGGTGGACAGAATATCTTTATTTTATTTTTTTATGTGGTGCTGAGGATCGAACCCAGTGCCTCACGTGTGCTAGGCGAGCACAGTACCACTGCACCATAATTCCAGCCCCATGGATGATTTTTTTCTTTCTTCTCATCTATATTTTCTAGAGTAAATATGTATTAAGAAAAATCAATGTTTTTTAAAAAATCAACTAAGAAAAACACCAGAAGGCTGGGGCTGTAGCTCAGTGGCAGAGTGCTTGCCTAGCATGTGTGAGACACTGGGTTCGACCCTTAGCACTGCATATAAATAAATAAATAAATATTAAAAACCCACCTGGAATCTAAGATAAATATGCTAAAAACTTACAAGAGAGATGGGGAAGGAGAGGATTTCACAGCATAATCTAATTCAAAACTAAGTTTATCAAATAGTTTCCTAAAATCCCTCAGTATGAATATATAATATATTGATACAAATATTTAGTTCCTGGGCTGTATTATTAATTTTAACACTTTTAAAAATACAGCTCTCTTTCCCATAAAAAATGGGGGATCCACTTAGTTACATAATTTCTCCCCAATTTGATTTAAAACATGAGCCCCAAACACGATGCCTTAAAAACCAATGACGAATCTCTATTATAATTTTAGCGCAGTGTGTCAGTGGTAAGAACACTGTCATACTTCACCTATAATAGCAATGACCTCAACAGAAGAATAGACAACTATGCATGGAAATAAAACCAAAATCCCAACTAATGAGCACCATTCTGAGATCACGGGCCACAGTCAATAATTTTGAAATTGCTATCAGAATAACGCAAAGATAACGACATCGAGGCTTAATTTTTATTGAATATTAAGAATAAAATCATTTTAAAAGGCACATGAAACTCCGAACTAAAAATAAAGAGCTAAAACCCCAAAGGAGAGCTTAATTCCTTCTGAAACCCATCCGTTCCTCACTCCAGTCCCGTTCTCTTGGGCTGGCTGGTCTTGGTTCCCACCCTTGCAGGTTCTGCGCTTCCTCTACCGAAAGTACTCGGAACTAGACAGCAAAATCCGCTGTCAGGTGTTCCCTCCGCCCACTCAGAGCCTGGCTCCCCGCCCCTCCGGCCCCGCCCCTCCGACCCCGCCCTCAGGCCCCGCCCCTCCGGCCCCGCCCTTCGTGCATTCTGTTGGCTTCTCCCACCCTCTGCCAGTGTGTGACGAGCGGTGAAGCTAGGAGGAGTCTCTTGAGCGCGCTGGTGCCAGGCGATCCGCGGGAGAAAGGTCGCCGCCTTGTGTTGGAGGCTATGAAGCGCGGCGTTCGGCGGGAGTCTTGCCGGAAGCGGAAGCTCGGGGGACGGGCCAAAGGGGGCGGGGAGCCGGCGGCGGTTAATTCTTTTTACCGAGTGGCTCCGCTTCCCTTGGTCTGGGCTTTCCTGAGGCTGCGAGAAATGGTCAGGTCTGGATCTCGACCGGGCCAGGTGAGGGTTGTGGACCCGAGGAGTCCACTGTGCGGGTGGCGGGGGCCTGAGGGGACTCTGGCAGGGGACATGTAAACTGCGTGAAAAAAATAAAAACAAAGACTGCACGGTGGCACTAAAAATGATGGGGCTGGGTAGTGGGGGGGCCCTGGCCCTCCTATTCTAACAGCGGCTCTGTGGGTAGATGCAGGTCGCCTCAGCCCTCCAGAGCGCAGGCTTTGAGGTCAGGCCGGGTTTGAGTCCCAGTCTTCGCCGCTGGTCGAGTGACTGAATCTCTCCTTGCTTGAGTATATCATCGCATCGGATCCAGCTCCTGGGTTTTTCCACCATTGCCACTGTTAGCTCATCTTCCATCACTATCGCTGATATTTTTTTTCCAAATATTTTTTAGTTGTTAATGGATTTATTTATTTATTTATATGCGGTGCTGAGAATCGAACCCAGGGTCTCACACATGCCAGGCAAGCACTCTACCACTGAGCCACAACCCTAGCCCCCTATTGCTGATACTTAAAAAAAAAATTTCCTTATTAGTGTCTCTTCCTTTAGCCTTACCCGTCTCAAGTATACATTCCTCTTTGTAATACAGTGATTCTGCTTAAAATCCAACACAGGAGCTCATCTTTTGCAAGGTGAATCCCATTCTTAGGTCTGAGAACACTGCCATGTTTTATACTTGTCAGCCTCCTTTCCCAATCCATTCATGTTCAAAACTACTTGTTTTCCCAGGAGTGCCCTGGGTGCTCTATGCCCTCTGCTGCTTCCATGCCTTTTCACATTCTGGTCTGTGTAGAATGCCTTTTTAGGCCTGACATCCCGCCTTGTGTCTTCTGGTCCTCAGCTCAAGGGCCATCTGTAGAGAACCCTTGCCTTACACGCTTGCATCTCCATTGGTTGGGTGCTCTTCATTTATATCCTTAATAAGTTTTGTCAAACCACTTTTCAGGCTGGATATATTGCTAGTCTGCCTCTGCTTCTAGACTATTTTTTCTCCATATTTTCAAAGTCAAGGACAGCACCTGGCATATAGTATATTTTCAGGGACTGAATCTATTTCTCACACAGACCCCTTTCTCAGGGTAATCTTCCCTTAAATATATAGAACTTTATTTGGTTTTGTTTTGGTGTTCATTTATCAACACTACTGTCTTCCTCATTAATGTGAATCTTGCACTTTTTTCCCCAAGATTTGGCTTGAAACTTCTTTTATTCATGAATACTTCTAGACCAGCCCACCCTCACAGATTTTTTTTTATATTGAATGAACTCAGAATATGTACATTTAGAAAGGATTAAAAATTTTTTGTAGTCACAATAATCAGATTCAGATTCCAGTTCTGCAACTATTGTGATGATGGTAAGCAAAGTACTTTTTGCTTCGTTGAGTCTCCTATCCTTTTGCTTTTAAATTTAAAATTCTGCTTCAAATAATTGGGGAGATTAAACAAGAGTCTGGTAAAATATGTGCCACACAGTTTACATGTATATCCAACAAATTTTAATTCTGCAAACACCTAAGTTTGTTACCATCCTGATCATAACTAGCATTCATTATGTGGCATAACTCATATGCCACATAATAACTCATTTAATCTTCATAATAGCCTTATGAGGTAAATAATATTCCTGTTTTATACACAAGGAGATTGAGAGATGGAGAATTCAAATAACTTCCCAACTAATTACACAGCTGGTAGCCTGTGGAAACAGTATTCAGACTCACATAGCCAGAGTCCATTCTTTTAAACATTATACTATTCTTAGATGTATTACTTTAAACAGGGTACATTTCTAAATTTTAGGTTTATACTTCACAGAAATACTGACAGGGTATGCATTAAATGGAAGGGCTTTAATATACCCAGTCATTCTACAAAGGTAGTACTGTCATGCACTTGGTAGGAAATAGGATGATTAAGAAAAACTTATATTCTCAAATAGCAAAATTAAAAGTTTAATGAAAAGTAGTGGAAGTAAGTGTGAAAACAAACTGATTCCCTGCTGTATTGTGATTTGGGACACTCCTGAAGTGTAGTTTTGCAGTTTGTAGCAAGGACATTAAACTGCCAATAACCTTTTATCAAAATAATAATGCTTTGAATCCTGAATATAAAAAGGCTATTTTCAGTATATGGAAAGGATTGTTCCAGTTTTGATTTTTAATTGTCAAAGATAAGAAGCAAATCAAGGACATATTATATTACTTCTATTCAAGGAAACAATTGTTAAATTTTTTGACTGTTAATATTAGAAAAAGATTCAAAAGTTAAAAAAAAATCACAAGATTCAAAATTACAAGTATCGAGTCATTATGACTCAGTAAAAAATGCATATGAGAAAGATTGCAGGCCCTAGTAGCAAAGAGCACATCAAGTACCTAAATCTTGGTTTCTAAATACTTAACACAAAGTGTTGGCAAGGATGTTGAGAAATTAGAACATGGATACACTGGGAATAGAAATGGTATAGTTGCTGTAGAAAAGTATGAAGTTTCTTTCCTCAAAAGATTAAAAATAGAACTCTTATAAGGTCCAGCCAGTTCTACTTCTTCTACTTTCCTTAACTGAAATCAGGATCTTGAAGAGGTATTTATACTAGTATTCATTATTCACAATACCAAGATGTAGAAGCAACCTACATGTTTATCCACAGATGAATGGATAAAGGAAACATGGCATATCCATACAGTGGAATCTTTTTCAGCACTGAAAAAGTGCAATATGCAATAACAAGGATGAACCTTGAGGACATTCTGCTAATTGAACTAAGCTAGTCCCAGGACAAATACTGAATGATTCAGTACTGCATGATTCCACTTACATGAGGCATCTAAAGTAGTCAGACTCACAGAAGTAGAGTAGAATGGTGGTTGCAGAGGTTGGGGCAAGCAGGAAACATGGACTTGCTATTCACAAGTATAAAGTTTTGGTTTTGTGTAAAATGAATAAGCTGTATAGATCTAACCAACATTGTGCTTATAGTTACCAGTACTGTATTTTGTTAAGGTAGATCTCATGCTGAATATTCTTAAGACTGTCTGAAAAGGAGATGAACCTGGAGCACTTTGTTGTAAAAGTTAAGGAACAGTTCAAAAAATGATGAGGACTTGTTAAAATGAAGAAGGACCCAACTTGAAGAGGCTCCCATTGACTGAACTGGGGCAATTTGAGCATTATAACTAATGATAATAGATCATAACCCACTAAATAAAATAGGAATCCATGAGCCTGCATTATCAAATGAAAAAGGAACAAGGAAAAATGCTTCCCTAATTAGTTCAACTAATGTAGAAGGAATTATGTTTAAAAACTCACCATTTGGGTAGGTGGGGCATGGCACATGCCTATAATCCTAACGGCTGGGGAGGCTGAGGCAGGAGGATTGTAAGTTCAAAGCCAGCCTCAACAACTTAGAGAGGCCCTAAGTAACTCAGTGAGATCCTGTCTCTAAAATGCAAAAAAGGTCTGGGGATGTGGCTTAGTGGTTAAGTGCCCCTGGATTCACTACCCAGTACCAAAAAAAAAAACCCCAAAACCTCACCATTTGGAATCAGACATAACTTTCCTATGTTCATATATGAATTCATGACCAGTGTAACACCACATCATGTACAGCCACAAGAATGGGAAGTTGTATTCTATGTATGTATAATATATCAAAATACATTCTACTGTCATGTATAACTAAAAAAGAACAAATTTCAAAAAATCACCATTTGACAATTGACTGAACCAAGAATCATCAGTGGATGCTAAATTGGGTGAAAGTACATAGTGTCTAGATCTTTCCCCCCAAAATGCTTAATAATTACAAAGGTAAAAATAGTAACTTTACAGTGAAAAACCTGGCAAACACTGTTTTTTTAAAAAATAGTTTTATAGATGGACACAATACCTTTGTTTTATTTTTTTATGTGGTGCTTAGGATTGAACCCAGTGCCTCACATGTGTTAGCCAAGTGCTCTATCACTGAGCCACATCCCCAGTTTACATCGCCAGTAATAGGACAAACTGACATCACGTGTCTGCTCATATTATATTGAAAATGACACATCTCTTCTGTAGTATTCCTGCCCAAAATGCATAACCTGAGTTTGATCCTGAGGAAACATTACAGACATCTAAACCCCCAGATGGAAATTCTACAAGATAACTGGCCTCTATTCTTTGAATATATCAGGGTAATAAAGCAATGAATGGCAGTCCAAGGAACTTTTCCATATTAAAGGAGACCTAAGAGCTATGGCTATAACATTTTAATGCAGAATATGATCCTGGATTAGATATGGATCAGGTTTTTTCTATAGAGAACAGTATTGGATTAATTGGCAACATGGGAATAAGATCACAGATTGTAATACTATACCAATGTTAATTTTCTGGTTTTGATGATTATATTAGAGAATGACCTTTTCCATATTTAGGCATATATATATATGTGTGTGTGTATTTGTGTGTATATTTACTATATAAATATGTATTATAAATATATTAATCTATATATTTACATTATATATTTATATCAATATATTTATGTATTTATATAAATATATTTACATTATCTTATTATATGTATATATTTATTATATATGTATATATTTATATATTATATTTATGTATGTATATTTTTTTGTACCAGGGATTGAACTCAGGGGCCCTTAACCGCTGAGCCATATCCCCAGCCCTTTTTATATTTTATTTTGAGACAGGGTCTCACTAAGTTGCTTAAGGCCTCACTAAATTGCTGAGGCTAGCCTCCCAAGCTGCTGGGATTACAGGCATGCACTACCACACCCAGCATATTTATGCATATGTCTGGAACTACTCTGAATTGGTTCAGACAAGAAATAATGTTGCATGTACATTACATGGTGTATGTAATGTTGTATATTGAGAGAGAACATGGCAAATGTAGTAAATGTCAAAATTTGTGGAATCTGACTGAAGCACATATAGGACTTCTTTGTGCTATTATTTCAAAATAAAAAAATACCTCCACAAATTGGGAGGAAATGTTCCAGTATGAGAGTTACTGTTTCAGCATGCTTTTCTCAAGGGTAATTTTCTTCATCAGATTTTCTGTAACATAGCCTACTTAGTTTTTTTTTTTTTTTTAAGTATTTTGTAGATAATCATATAATTATGCCACACATTTATTTCAGGCACTGGATTTTTTCCACTTACTTTTGAAAGGTAGTAAGTGTGGTAATTTTTTTCAGATTTGATCTGGGGAATAGCAGCATCATGGTTTAGATTTTTATTATTATTCTAGCCAGGACACCAACATAAATATACCAAAGGGAAAGACCTGAGTGTAATGCAGGATCCAGTGGAGCTATGTTACATAGCATTGTATTTTCTATGATGTTGATTTTCACTGTGGGCTTCATGACCCTTCATATTCCAAGTTATCTCAAAAAGTATAACTATTGTCAACCCAGTTTTTTTAAAAAAATGCATTAAAAATGTATTCTCATTAGAAGAGGAAGTACATATTTAAGCAAATAATAGAATACAACTTCAGGAAATTCAGTAGGTAGTGCTCAAAGCTATCTTGGGATGAAATGTGTAAACATGTCAAGACAAATCACAAATGAAACTGCCAACAGTACCTCTTTCTAGAGGATGGAATAAGAGGGAGAGGATTAGGGACTTTATTTTTTTAAAACCTCTTTAAAAAAATTTTTTTTAACTTTATTAATTAATTTGTATATGGTGCTGAGGATTGAACCTAGTGCCTCAACCACGTTAGGCGAGTGCTCTACCGCTGAGCCACACCCACAGCAGGATTAGGGACTTTAATGTCTTTATATTTGAAAGATTATATTTATCTGATACATAATTATTAATGTATGCCACAGAAAGTCCCCCTTTTTAATCTATCCCCCAGATACCCTGTTTCTCTCTCTCGAGGTAATTATAATTAACTGTTTTCTTGCATAACTCCCAAGTTATTGGGTGCATATAAAAGCAAATACATATTTTTCCTTTTGTTCTACATAAAAGGTAGCCTACCTATGTTGCCTTTTTTTTTTTAGTTGTAGGTAGACACAACATCTTTGTTTTATTTATTTATTTTCATGTGGTGCTGAGTATTGAACCCAGTGCCTCACACATGCCAGGCAAGTGTTCAACCGCTGAGCCATAACCCCAGCCCCTATGTTACTTTTCAAATAAAAACTTTTTGAAGAAACAACATTGATATATTAGTTTAAAAATAAAGATTGAAAGAATGAGATGTAGATAAAGAGGAAGGGTAGTTTTTATGTGCTGCTCTTATTAGAATTTCTAAGTAATGTGGATACATGGAACCAGAGTTACAAACGGTCCTATGCCTTGAAGTGTCTTGTAAGTTTCAAAGAATTTGGGAAATGTAGAACATGTTCAGAGATTGAGTATAGTTCCAAGTTAACTGTAGTAGGTTTGAAATGATATCTCAATTTTCGACCTAAATAAATATAAGGAACAAACACATGTGTTGCTTGCTTCGCATTTTATATAGAGCAAATTTATTGTACAAATGTTAAATTATAATTGTGAATTTTTAGGGTATCTCATTTATTTTAAAAAATAAGTGAATAATGCATGCATACTATGGAATATTCAGCATTTACAAAGGAAGGAAAATTTCTATACATGCTACAACATAGATGAAGCTTGAAGACATTAATACTGTATTATTTCACTTATATGAGGTCCCTAGAGTAGTCAAATTTATATAAAGTAGAATATGGTGGTTGCGAGGGGTGTTGGGAAGAGGGGATGGGAACTTACTGTTTGGTAGGTACAGAGTTTCAGTTTGGGAAAATGGAAAAACATGAATAACATTTCAGGTCTTGTCAAGATAGAATATTGAAAATATAATAGAAAAGTATTCGTATATCTGCTATAATATAATACATTATGTCATAGGTGTTATCTTCAGGAAGGAACCCTGGATCTGCTAAATTAACAAATGGAAAGAAAGGGTAAGTACAGAAAGAAGTTTATAACTTCAGGAAATCTCAGAAAAGTTTTTGGTGTTTTGGGCTAGACTGCATTTTGTCTATCCCAGAAAACTAGATGGACCTCTTCTTTTACAACCTCTGGGGAATAACTTTTCAAATCTATCCAAGTCAATCATAGTGTTTTAACAGTCTTTCCAATTTTCATAATGTCCTATTCATGTTATATATTGTTAGGCAGGCTTTCTTTTCCAACCTTTGGTGGAAAGGAAATGACTACTTACTAACATATTTTGAGGGAAAAAAGATTGTATTATTTATAAGACTATTAATCTTGTTTTCTAGGACCCATTTAAGAAAAATATCACGTTTTAATGCAAATTCTGGCTATCCCATTCATTCTGATTCAGAAAGTCAGGTAAGATTAGACCGAACAGCTATAATACATACTGTTTTAATTAGCCTTCAGGTAAAAGCCTAGAAATGGGAATAAAATGCAAAGGTGAAATTGCCCTAAGGAAGTAGGAGGGCTATTGCTTTAAAACAGGTTTTTCACCAGTAATAAATTGCTTATAAAGAAAATTTATACAAAGTTGCATAATACATGTTTTTTCCCTGCACTATAATTTTATATACAAATGCATTCTAAATGATTTTCTCCTTATAGACCGAAACTATACAAGGGCTTGATGGTTGTGCTTCTTTGCTGCGGGACATTTTGAGAAATGAAGATTCAGGTTTCATTTTTTTTTTAGTGCTTCTTCCTTGATCACCTTTTCTCAATTAAGTAGTTCTTATAAGTGTTAACAAATTTTGTTTCAATTATTCATAGCTTCAGAAACAGCATATTCAGAAAATAGATGTAATTCCAGACCTTTGGAAGGCAAAAAATGTGGATCTAAAAAGAAAGGACATGAAAAACATAATGTTCCTTCAGTAGTCTGGAAGGAAATGTGTAAGCGCTTTTTTTCTTTTATTTAATTAAAGATAATCTTTAATTCTGGGGATTTGATAAATTATCAGGAGTATGCAATTGTCTTTTATTTAAATAGTGTATTTTTATTTAAGTGCATGTATGTGTTTGTTTTTCTCTCTATTCAGCTTAGTAGTCACTTTGTTTACTAAGGAGAAAAGTAGAATAAGAGTCTATGGGTTTGTAGGAGAAAGGGTTCAAACTCAGAATGACATTTAGGAGGTGTATGTATAATTATCTTTGTTTCACCTGCCACTGGTTTTCATAGATAGTAACAAATTGGTTGCATTTCTGGGATATACTTATAAATAATAATTGTTTTAAAATTACTTTATATGTTTATATCCTAAGTTAAAGAACTCAACTTTTTGAGCTGCAGGTAGGATACATGGTACATAAGAAGGTAAGGTTCCAAGTTGAATAGATAAGAAAAGAAAGCCTGCCAGTGATTGACAGTTAATACAACCAATGGTATTTTACATCTTCAGGGTTAACTTCACTGACTTAATTAAGGGTAGTAGTTCAGCAGACAGTGTATAACAAGAAAGTTTTGAGGATGTTGCCTCGTAAAGACCTATAGAATAATATGGTCCAAAGTAATAATTGAGTAAAGTATCCACAACAGGATTCCTTCCTTCTTTTTTTTTCAAATACTGGAGATTGAACCCAGGGCCAAGCACAGGCTAGGCAAGTGCTTTGCCACAGAGTTATATCCCCAGCCCGTTTTATTTTATTTTGAGACAGGGTCTTGCTAAGTTGCCCAGGCTGGACTTGAACTTGTGATCCTCCTTCCTCTGCTTACCGAGTTGCTGGGATTATGAGCATGTACCATCACACCTGGCTCTTTTTTTTTTTTTTTTCTTTTTTCTTTTTCTTTTAGTTAACATGTAATTGTACATACATAAAGGGTACAGTGTGATATTTCAATATGTATATAGAGTATGTATGGATAAAATCAGGGTACAGTGAGAATTCTGAATAGGACTAGCTGGTTCCACAGTTTATGTGAGCCAGAAATGTCAGCACTTCAGTGCATGCTTACATTTAGTACAAGGGATGAAATCTAGAAAATCATCTGGCTATCCCTGGATATTAAGATATCAGGATCCAGGCAAAGAGGCTAAGAAAATGGAGGTAGAGGGCTAGATATTATTATTCTCTATGGTCATGAGTTAGAGAATGAAAAGAGAAACAGCTTATTTCAGTCCTTTCATCTTGAAAAGTCAATCACATTGAGCCTCATATATGTTGACCTGCCCTTTTCAGGAGGATAAGCACTAGGTACATGTAGCTGTTAAGCACTTGAAATGGGAGTGCAAGGAATTTTTTTTGTTATTTAATTCTTTTTTTTATTTTTGGTACTGGGGATTGAACTCAGGGGCACTCGACCACTGAGCCACATCCCCATCCCTATTTTGTGTTTTATGTAGAGACAGGGTCTCACTGAGTTGCTTAGCGCCTCGCTGTTGCTGAGGCTGGCTTTGAACTCACGATTCTCCTGTCTCAGCCTCCCTAAGTGCTGGGATTACAAGCGTGAGCCACCGCGCCCGGCTGCTTTGTGTAAAATATATATTGGATTTGGAAAATCTAATACAAAAAATAAAACATCTCAGTTCTCTATACTATATATTGAAATGTTAATATTTTGGCTGCATTGATTTAAAATGTAAAATATTATGAAAAGTAAATTTACCTATCCTTTTCACATTTTAATGTGGCCACTGAAAATTTTAAATTTTATATATATAGCTTGTTTTATATGTCTATTGAACATCAGTCTAAACCAGGTGTCAACATGCTATGGCCTATTTTATTTTATAAATAATATGTATTTTATTTTGTAAACAAAGTTTTATTAGATTGCAGCCTTATTTATTTATGCTTTTTCTTTTTTAAAAAATTTGTTCTTTTTAGATATACATAGAATGTATTTTGACATATACATACATGGGCTATAACTTCCCATTCTTGTTGTACATGATGTGGAGTTAAATTGGCTGTAATGAATGACCAATATGAACATAGGAAAGTTATGTCCAATTCATTCAACTGCCTCCTATTTCCATCCCCCTTCCTTTCCCTTCATTCTCCTTTGTCTAATCCAGTGAACTTCTATTCTTCCCTCCCCACCTTACTATGTGTTAGCATCCATCTATCAGAGAGAATATTTGGTGGCTGGTTTTTTGGGATTGGCCTATTTCACTTAGCATGATGGTCTCGCAGTTCCATCCATTTACTGGCAAATGCCATAATTTCATTTTCTTTATGGCCAAGTAATATTCCATTGCATATATATACCACATTTTCTTTATCCATTCATCTGTTGTAGGGCACCTTGCTTGGTTCCATAGCTTAACTATTGTGAATTGAGCTGCTCTGAATATTGATGTGGCTGCATCATTGTAGTGTGCTGATTTTAAGTCCTTTGAGTATATATTGAGGAGGGGGATAACTGAGTCAAATGGTGGTTCCATTCCTAGTTTTCTGAGTAATCGCCATACTGCTTTCCAGAGTGATTGTACCAATTTACAGTTCTACTAGTAGTGTATAAGTGTACGTTTTCCCCGCACATCCTTGCCAACATTTATTGTCACTTGTATTCTTGATAATTTTCATCCTGACTTGTGTGAGATGAAATCTCAGTGTAGTTTTAATTTGCATTTCTCTAATTTCTAGAGACATTGAACATTTCTTTACATATTTGTTGACCAACAGAATTTCTTCTTTTGTGAAGTGCCTCTTTATTTCCTTTGCCCATTTATTGATTGGGTTGTAATAAATACTTGTTATTTTGGTGTTATGTTTTTTGAGTTCTAAATATATCCTGGAGATTAATGCTCTATCTGAGGTGCAGGTGGTAAAGATTTTCTCTCATTCTATAGGCTCTCTTCACGTTCTTGATTGTTTCCTTTGTTGCAAAGAAGATTTTTAGTCTGATACCATCCCATTTATTGATTCTTGATTTTACTTCTTGTACTTTAGGAGTCTTGTTGAGGAATTGGATTCTTAAGCTGACATGATGGAGAGTTGGGCCTACATTTTTTTATAGTGGGTACAGGGTCTCTGGTGTAATGCCTAGGTCCTTGATCCACTTTGAGTTTTGTGGAGCGTGAGATATAGGAGTTAAATTTATTTTGCTACATATCAATTTCCAGTTTTACCAGCACCATTTATTGAAGAGGCTATCTTTTCTCCAATATATGTTTATGGCACCTTTGTCTAGAATGAGATAACTATATTTATGTGGGTTTGTCTCTGTGTCTTCTATTTTGTATCATTGGTCTTCATGTCTGTTTTGGTGCCAGAAGGATGTCATTTTTATTACTATAGCTCTATAGTACAATTTAAGGTCTGGTCTTGTGATGCCTCCTGCTTCACTTTTCTTACTGAGGATTGCTTTGGCTATTCTGGGTCTCTTATTTTTCCAAATGAATTTCGTGACGCCTTTTTCTATTTCTATGAAGAACATCATTGGAATTTTAATAGAAATTGCATTAAATCTATAATAGTACTTTTGGTGGTATGGCCATTTTGGCCATATTAATTATGCCTATCCAAGAACATGGGAGATCTTTCTATCTTCTAAGGTCTTCAATTTCTTTTTTAGTTGCAGATGAACCTTTATTTATTTATTTTTATGAGGTACTGAGAATCAAGCCCAGTGCCTCACACATGCTAGGCAAGCACAGTACCACTGAGCCACAACCCCAGCCCTTCAATTTCTTTCTTTAGTGTTCTGTAGTTCTCATGTAGAGGTCTTTCACCTCTTTTGTAAGATTGCTTACTAAGTATTTTATTTTTTCTTTTGAGGCTCTTGTAAATAGGATAGTTTTCCTAATTTCTGTTTCAGTTGATTCATCATTGGTATATAGGAATGCAATGGGTGTTAAATTTATATCCTGCTACTTTGCTGAATTAGTTCATGAGTTCTAGAAATTTTCGGGTGGAGTTTTTTTGCATCTTCTAAGTGTAGAATCATGTCATCAGCAAACAGGGATAGTCTGAGTTCTTCTTTTCCTATTTGTATCCCTTTAATTTCTTTGTTTTGCCCAATTGCTCTGGCTAGAATTTCAAGGACTATGTTGAATAGAAGTGGTGAAAGAGGACATCCAGTTCCAGTTTTTAGAGGGAATGCTTTCAATTTTTCTTCATTTAGAATGATAGCCTTTGACATACATAGCTTTTACAATGTTGAGATACGTTACTATCCCTAGTTTTTCTAGTGTTTTGAACTTGAATGCATGCTAGCTATACTTTGTCAAATGCTTTTTCTGCATCTATTGAGATAATCATGTGGTTTTTGTCTTTTAAGTCTGTTGATATGACATTTACTACATTTATTGAATTACATTTATTGATACCTGCATGTTGAACCAGCCTTGCATCACTAGGATGAACCCCACTTGATCATGTTGTACTGTCTTTTAAATATGTTTTTGTATGTCATTAGCTAGTATTTTATTAAGAATTTTTGCATCTGTATTCATTGGGGATCTTGGTCTGATGTTTTCTTTTATCTTTTTTTTTTGATCTATATATTTACTTTTTATTGAATTTGTTAATGCTACAGAGTTCTTGCGCTGCCAAACCATGCCTGAGAATCCAGAGGAAATGGTATAATGGACAGCTTCATCTAGCCATCATACAGTATATTAAAACTTGATTCATATGCATTTTGAGAATTTCACAATCTTTTATAAAATTGTAACGAGTTGGAATTTAAATCTGCTGCAGGTCCAAAATTTCCAGTACGGTATGCCATTAAATAAAACCTCCTCATCTTCATCTCAGTTCATTCCTCAACAACAAAACCCAACAAAAGTTTGTGGGAAAAAATGCATACTTTAAGGAAAACACGTGGCTCAAGGTCCAAGAGATAACTTGTTAAGGTTTTTGGCTCCCAAGTCATGCCTTCAGTGTAACCAAGAATCTTTTATTTTTCCTTTAATCATCCTACCTCCCCCCCAACTGGCTCAGCTACTCATCCAAATAAATCAGAAGGCGGGCTGTTCTACCTGCCGCCTCACATACCAACATTATTGCCCAGAAGTGGTAGGCAGGTCCTGTCAGGAGATACTGTAGCCCTCCTAGAAGTCCGATTCCTGCACCAACACATTCACCAAGATGGTCTGATGTTTTCTTTGCTTGATGTGTCATTGTCTAGTTTTGGTATCAGGGTGATATTAACTTCATAAAATGAATTTAGAAGGGTTCCCTCTTTTTCTGTTTCACGGAATAATTTGAGGAGGATTGGTGTTAGTCCTCCTTTAAGATCTGGTAGAACTTGGCCAAGAATCCATTTGGTCCTGGTCTTTTCTTTGTTGGTAAGCTTTTGATGGTGTGTCTTCAGTTTCATTGCTTGAAACTGATCTGTTTAAATTTTCTGTGTTCTCTTGATACAGCTTGGGTTTGTCCTGTGTCTCTAGAAATATGTCAGTGTCTTCAAGATTTTCTATTTTATTAGAATATAAATTTTCAGGGGCTGGGGCTGTAGCTCAGTGGCAGGGCACTTGCCTAGCATGCATGAGGCACTGGGTTCGAGCCTCAGCACCACATATAAGTAATAAATGAATAAAAAAAAATCCATCAACAACTAAAAAAATATTTTAAAAAAGAATATAAATTTTCAAAATAGTTTCTGATTATAATTTTTATTTTAGTGTGTCCGTCACATTTCCTTTTTCATCATGAATTTTAGTAATTTGAGTTTTCTCTCTTTGTTTGGCTAAGGGTTTATCAATTTAATTATTTATTTATTTATTTATTTTTGGTACTAGAGATTGAACTCAGGGGTACTCAACCACTGAGCCACATGCTCAGCCCTATTTTGTGTTTTATGTAGAGACAGGGTCTCACTGAGTTGCTTAGCACCTCGCCATTGCTGAAGCTGGCTTTTAACTTGTGATTCTCCTGTCTCAGCCTCCCTAAGTGCTGGGATTACAGGCTTGCGCCACCATGCCTGGCTAATGTTATTTATTTTTTAAAGAGCCAACTTTTTGTTTCATTGATTTTTTTTGAATTTTTTTTCAATTTCATTGATTTTTAGCTTTGATTTTAATTATTTCCTGTTTTCTACTGCTTTTGGTGTGGATTTGTTCTTCTTTTTTCTGTGGCTTTGAGGTGTAATATTAGGTTACTTGGTGACTTTATATTCTTTTTCTTTAATTTTTTTTTTTTTTAGTTGTAGATGAACACAATATCTTTATTTATTTTTATGTGGTGCTGAGGATCGAACCCTGTACCTCGCGCATGCAAGTCAAGCGCTCTACCACTGAGCTACAGTCCCAGCCCAACTTTATATTCTTTTAATGAATGACTTCAATGCCATGAACTTTCCTCTTAGAACTGCCTTCATAGTGTCCCAGAGATTTTGCTATGTTGTGTTGCTATTCTCATTTATCTGTAAGTATTTTTTTATTTCATCCCTGATTTCTTCTGCTATCCGTTGGGCATTGAATAGCATATTATTTAATCTCCAGGTGTTAGAGTAGCTTCTTTATTTTATCATTGATTTTTAATTTTATTCCATTATGATCTGATAGAATGCAAGGTATTATCAATATTTTTTTTGTATTTGCCAAGAGTTGCTTTGTGGCCTAAGATATGGTATATTTTAGAGAAGGATCCATGTGCTGCTGAGAAGAAAGTGTATTCAGTCATTCATGGATGACATATTCTGTATATGTCTGTTAAGTCTACATTATTAATTTTTTTTTTTTTTTGGTTCTATAACTTCTTGTTTAGATTTTGTTTGGAGGATCTATCCAGTGGTGAGAGAGGTGTGTTAGTCACCCAGTATTGTGTTGTGGTCTATATGATTCTGAAATTGGAAAGGGTTTGTTTGATGTACAGAGATATTTGGGGCATAAATATTTACAACTGTTATGCCTTATTGATGTATAATTCCCTTAAGCAGTATGAAATGTCCTTCTTTGTCCCTTCTGATTAACTTTGGCTTGAAGTCCACTTTATATGATACGAGAATGTAAACTCCTGCTTGTTTACAAAATCCATCTGAATGATTTTTTTTTTCTCATCCTTTTACCTTCATTTTGTGGATGTCTTTGCCTATAAAGTGAGTATCTTGAAGACAGTACATTGAGGGGTCTTGTTTTTTAATCAGTCTGTCATTCTGTGCCTTTTCATTGATGAGTTTAGGCCATTTACATTCAATGTTGTTATTGAGAAATGATTTTTATTCCCTGTCATTTTGATTTATTTCTGGTTTTTAATTTGAATTAGTTTCTCCTTTGATTGACTACTTCTAGTGTAGTTTCTCCCTTTGCTGATTATCACTTTTATTTTTCATTTCTTCTTTATGAAATATCTTATTGAGTATGTTTTGTAGTGCAAACTTTCTAGTTGTGAATTCTTTTAACTTTTGTTTATCATGGAAGGTTTTTATTTCATCATCAATTCTGAAGCTTAATTTTGCTGGATATAGAATTCTTGGCTGGCATCCATTTTCTTTTAAAAAAAATTTTTTTTTAGTTGTAGAAGGACACAATGTCTTTATTTTATTTATGTTTATGTGGTGCTGAGGATCGAACCCAGAGCCTCGTGCATGCGAGGCAAGTGCTCTACCACTGAGCCACAATCCCAGCCCTGGCATCCTTTTTCTTTCAGAGCTTGCTAATATTATTTCAAGACCTCACAGGTTTGAGAGCCTGGGTTGAAAAATCAGTAGAAATCTCTATGAGTTTCCCTCTAAATGTCACCTGTTGTTTTTCTCTGGCAGCTTTTAAAATTCTGTCCTTATTCTATATGTTAGGCATTTTCATAATAATGTGCATTGGTGTAGGTCTGTTGTAATTATGTGTATTTGGGGTCTTGTAAGCCTCCTGTATTTGATTGTCCCTTTCATTCTTTAGGTATAGGAAATTTTCTAATATATTTCATTGAAAAGATTGTGCATTCCTTTGGTTTGTATCTCAGAGCTTTCAGCTATCCCAGTAAATCTTAAAATTAGTCTTTTCAGGTTAGCCCATCGTTCTTGGAAGTTCTATTCATGGTCTCTTATCATCTTTTCTCTATGGTCAATTTTATTTTCAAAATTATATATTTTGTCTTCATTGCCTGAAACTCTGTCTTCCAAGTAGTCTATTCTGCTGGTGATGCTTTCCATTGCATTTTTTAATCTTTATTTTGTTTATTTATTTTTATGTGGTGCTGAGGATCGAACCCAGTGCTTCACACGTGCTAGGCAAGCGCTCTACCACTGGCCACAACCCCAGCCGTGAATTTTTAATTTGGTTGATTAATTCCTTCATTTTGAGGATTTTTGCTGATTTTGTTTCAGAATCTGTATCTCTGTTGAAGTGCTCTTTCACTTTCTGAATTTTCTCTCTGATTTCACTCCTTATATTGTCTTTCACCTAGCAGACCAGCTTAACTATGTACATTCTAAACTCCTGACATTTATTCCATTATGGTGTCAACGGATTCTGTATTGAAGTTTCTTGGTGGTTTGGGGCAATTTGTTCCCTTGCTTTTTCATGTTTTTCTTTGCCTACGCATCTCACAGTATGGATCTGAGGCAGTAGCGTTTCTACCCTGTGGACTTATAGTATCCCTGCAGGTTTCCAGTACCTTACCGTTTAGTGGGAGATAAATAACAACAACAACCAGTACAAACAATATATATCATTAAACCAAATAGTTCCTGCTATGACATCTACAATGTTAATTGTAACAATAAACAGTCATGAAGGAGTTTACAATTTCAAAAGTTGGACAGGGAGAGAATGGAATGATGTAAGATGTGATGATTATGAGGGAGAAGAAGAGAAGATAGTAGTAAAAAAATTAAAGGAAGAGTGGAAGAACAATAGAGATTGGCTGTGAGCAGAAGTAAAGAGACAATCAAGGGAAACAGATAAGTGAGACAAAAAATATATAAAGTAAAAATTTTATAAATTCAAAATAAAGAGTACAAAACAAAACCGAAATATATTAATCAAACATCCCAGTCCTCAAATTCCTGATCAGTGAAAAATAACTGGCTTCAAAAATGCTAGAAATGGAAAAAAAAAAAAAGAATACATACAAATGTCCATGAATCATTAAGGTCACAAGCACTGAAAAGAAAAAAAAAAATCTTCATGAAAAGTTAAGGAATGATTTCCATTGGAGTTCAAAAGATTCTCAGCTTCCCTTCTTAGCAGCGTTAGGTTAGGTGATCTGTAGTGTGATGCTTGCTTCACCCTCAGGGTGGGTTTGCTGGAGTGAGAGAGGTAATCCCCTAGGTGGAACTCCTGTAGACAGGATTTAGGCTTAGGAAGCCCATAGCTGGTTCACGCTGGAAGACTGTACCCCTGGCTTCCACTGTGTTATAGAGGAGCTGATTCTTAGTCCCCTCTGTCACCAGTGGACCCCATGTTTCCTGGTCTCACATTCAGTCTCCAAACTCAATCTTTCCTGCCCCCACCCAGCCAGAAGAGATGCAGCCTCTTCCTTTCAGTTTAGTCAGGTATTGTCTTTGTTCTCTAAACTCTTCGTGTCCAGATATGCCTCAGGTCACCTAAAAATGCAGGTTCTATCAATTCCCTTATCCCTCTACTTTGCTCCCAGAGGGACCACTCTGGCTGCAACAGTGGCTGTGGCACTGGCGATTTCTTCCTTGTTTTATTATGTCCAACCTCCTGAGTTCCTGGTCTGCTTTGAATGTCCAGTTTTAAATTCCAGTAAAGACACCCCCCCATGCCCTTTTCATCACCCTTGCTGAGAAGCTGCCTATCTGCTCTCTTGGTGTCAAGCCACGCAGCAGCCAGAAAAGTAATCTTCTCTATTCTGCCATCTTGAAACCCCCCATTCATGTGTTTTCTGTTACTGATTTTGTTTTTCAGGGATAGACTTGAGTTGTTGTGACAGAGACCATCTGGCTTACTAAACCTAATATATTTACTATTTGACCTTTAAAGAAAAGGTGTACTCAACCCCAGTCTTAACCTCTTTCCGCAGAAACCCTTTGATGGGGGCCTAATGGATAAAGCAAAAACTTGGAGCACCTATTCCTTCAGTCTCCAGGGCACCCTTCCTCAAGAAATTCTCATTTGTTTATATGTGATTGGCAGTGGGTATCACGGTGGCAATTTGTTGGATCTTGACTTTTGTCAGTTAGAGTTCTAACAAGAAACAAGATGGCAATATCCAAGTTCTAACAAAAAACAAGGTGGCAATATCCAATATAATTTGTGGAAGGTTTCTTTACAAAGAAATTAATCAGGTAGTGAAAACCATAAGAGGTTGTGCCTACCTAGTGCCAGCAGCAACAGTAGCAGAGCTGTCATTAACTCTAAGCCTTAAAGAATTAGGAGAGACTAGGTTACTGGACCCAGAAGGAGATAATATTTTATAGAGTAGACTACCTTGAGAAGAGCAGCTAGCTTACAAAGCTGGCTCAAGATGACCTTATTAAGAGGGAGCAGGTAGACACAATATCTTTATTTTATTTTATTTTTATGTGGTGCTGAGGATCGAACCCAGTGCCTCCCGCGTGCTAGGCGAGCGTGCTACCACTGCGCCACAACCCCAGTCCCCAAGAGGGAGCAGGAAGAAGCACTCTGACTTCATTCTTCTTCCTTTCCTAGATATGCCAACTAATTGAAATGAATCCAGCTGAAGCCCTCTTAATGTGTATCAGGTCTGGTATTTGATTTTTATTCTCACAAGCTGATAAATTAGTCTTATTGTGTCATGAATCCTAACAGAGGACACAAGATTACTGGATCAGAGACAAAGGACTGTTTTATAGCACAGCAAGCAGTATGTGCATCATCATATTTGCATTAGTTCTCTCTAACACCTTATTCCCAAGGAGTAATATGATGGCACCAGATACATGCTGCACATGCTTTAGGTTAGGGTAGCAGCTAAGAAACACTGAGCTTGAGAAATCTGTCACTATGATAATAAACAGTAAGCAAGTTTGTCCGGAGGGATACATTACCTCACCTTTAAGGTTGCTGACTACAAACAACCCTGAGAAATGGCCCAGGTAAAGAGCTTAGGTCAAAAGACCTTGATTTCTCAGCATACATAGGAAGATTTGTAGGAGCAAGAAAGACCCATGAAGAATTGTCTCTTAATAGCATAATCCATATAGATCAGCATCCCTGGAAAAGGAGGGTGAAGATCAGTAGAGGATGGATTTGGAGTGGCAGATGAAAGTTAACTGGCATTTTGGGATCCTAGCTTTAAATTCTTATTTGGAGTCAAATCAGTAGTTCTAGCCTGTGATCAGTACACAATATTCTTATTGTCCTTCCCCCACCACACTTTCTTCATCAGAAGGAAGGACTTACTTCCATAGGACAATCTTCTTTAGGATTACAATGTTAGAAATTAGGTCTCATTGATTTATTTACTCTTAAATTCAACTCATTAGAATTCTCCTTCCCTTTTGTTCTTTAGTTCACCAATCTGCAATGCTATCTAGAAAGGAACACTTTTTGGTTTTTAGGTGTGTGATGAATGCTCAGTGATATTCAAAAACTGACACTTCTCTTTTCCCTTTCTTCCCAAGTGAAATGATCATAAATAGAATTTTAAGGAATCTATTTCAGTATGTTAACTAGTATCTATCAGTTTAATTTTAACATACTCTATCTTGCTGTTTTTTGTTAACTGTCTTCTGGGGCATAGCCTTCTTGTGTACTTTGTTTGGGACCTACTTGATTTTTGAATGTCTGTGGAATCAAGTAAACCTATATTATGCATTCTGGTTAAAGAGGAAGAGAGGCAGTTGGAGAAGTGTATTGAGCTTATATGGAGTGCTTCTAACATTTAAAAAAATTTTTTTTTTCTCTTGGGATAGGACCTTGCTGTGTTACCCAGGCTGGCCTTGATCTCAACATCTTTCTGCCTCAGCCTCCCAATTAGCTGAGACTAAAGGCCTGTACCCATTGCACCTGGCTAAAAAAAGTTTCATTTAAATAAGCAACTTTTTAGATTTGATAACTGTTGAATGCTTTCGTGATTCTGCTTTTAATAACATACAGATGCCTTTTGACCTATGGTGATGGTACATTTCCCATAAATCCAGTATAAATTAAAAATACTATAACTTAAAAAAAATGCCTAGCCTACTGAACATCATAGCTTAGCAACACAATTCACTGAAAATATGTTTAACCTCATGATTGTATGGCTGCCTGGGAGCTGTGGCTGGTTTGGTGCTATTGCCTGGCATCACAAGAGAATATGGTACAACCTAGAAAAGATCCATGTTCACAATCTGAAGTATGGTTTCTACTGAATGCATATTGCTTCATACCGTTGTAAGATAAAAAAATAAAATAAAATCGTAAGTTGAACCATAATAAGCTGGGGACCATCTGCTCTCTCTTTGGGAAATAAACCATACAGGCAGAATCTTTTGAGCAGTGATTGCCCTATCAAGGCCAGATGTTCTTATGTATTTCAAATTATAATAGGTATCCATTTGCTTTTAACTGCACTAGATGTTCTATATTTGGGTAGCAAGACTGACCTGCCTGGCAGGCAGTGCTTATATATCCAAGCAAAGGCCACTGCTTGTACAACACCTAGAATTCATGGCCTGAAATGTTTTCATGGACTGAATAAATGAATGCCTCCCTTTCATTAATTCTTTTTTTTTTTTAAATATTTTTTAGTTATACATGGACATAGTGTCTTTATTTGGTTTACTTATTTTTATGTGGTGCTGAGGATCGAATCCAGTGCCTCACACGTGTGAGGCAAGCACTCTGCCACTGAGCCACAACCTCAGCCCATGAATTCTTAATCATTAACTGACACCAATTAAACATTGTTATCCTGATCTGTTAGGTAAAGTTTTCATGGAAAGTGCTTTGGTGTCATGAGGAAAAGCAAGAACATATACTTCATTTGTCTTTGTGTAGTAACAAACCCATTTTATTGCTTTGTTTTAAAAATTAAATTGTATAGTAATAATATAAATATAATATTTATTTTATATCCATTTGTGGTTTCTAACTTATTCTGGATTATTTGCTTTAAGACTTCATACCATAAGTACAAATATTCACCATTATCAATAGAGTTTCATGCAAACTGAGTTTTTAGAGGAGCAAAATAAGTCATTTTATTAAAAGAATTTGATTTTTAAGAAATAAGTTTGGAGTTAAAATTTTATGTTGGATGATGACATCTGCTGGCAGAGGCATAACATTGTAAGTAGCTCAGCTTGATGACAGCCTGTGAAACTACCCTTTGAAAAGAAGGGGAATAAGAGCCATTACATTTCAGTTAATATATTCTAAAGAGTACCTTTTCATTCAACTTATTATAAAATTTTATTTGCAATAAGAAGTAATACTTGCTTTGCAGTGATTTATTAACCAGCTTTTTTGTAACTCATCTGTTCAGAGAGTGAAGATAACAATTACTACTTTTGGTTTTAATTACCTCATATTCAGTGGTATATTATCAGATAGCAATATTTATGGATATGTTGTATTTACTTATGTTAGGAGTTTGCAGCTATCTGATGATATAACATTGAGTTTTTATTGTGTACTGTACATTGATTCAAGAACTAGGCAAGTGTTTACTTCTCACAACAGTCTTAAAATATTTTTTTACTCACCATTTGTCTAATAAGGAAGAAGAGGTCAAGAGAGGCTAAGTAATTTGCTCAAGGTTACTCAGTAAGTGAATTTTTTAAATAGACATAAGTACTCATTTCTGTTAGGTTTATACAGGGGAGTAGAATTATGTCATAGATTATATGTATGTTTGGCTTTGATAGGTACTACACAGGCTATGTAATTTTCTAAATTTATTTTGTACCCTGATAACCTGTGATCTACCAGAACACTCTCATTTCTGCTAATACTGTTTAGTGAACATTTGTGGAGAATATCTTATTAGGGAAGTATAATTCAGATTTTTATATCAATCTATTGAGTAGTGCTATATAGAAAACTTGTTTTTCATTTATTTATTAATACCAGGTTTCTACTTTGTATAATCCCTTGGTCCCTTTCCTGTACTAATCTCCCATTGATTTTCATGAGATTCCACCCCGCATCTTTTCCTTTTTCTTCTCTAGCTTCCACATATGAGAGAAAACATACGACCCTTGACTTTCTGAGTTTGACTTATTTCTTTGACATGATATCTACTTCCATCCATGTTATTGCAAATGACATAATTTCATTTTTCTTTATGGCTGAATAAAACTCCATTGGATTTATAAACCACATTTTCTTTATCCATTCATCCATTGATGGACCCCTAGGCTGATTCCATAGTTTGACTATTGTGATTGTAATGCTGTAAATATGGCTATGCATGTATCACTATAGTATGGTGGCTTTAATTCTTAGGATAGATACTGAGGAGTGGTATAGCTGGGTCATAGGATGGTTCCATGTCTAGTCTTTTAGGGGAACCTTCATACTGATTTTCATACTGGTTGTACTAATTTGCAATCCCACCAATAGTGTAAAAGTGTTCCTCTTTTTCCACATCCTTGCCAGCATTTATTATTATTTTTTAAAATATTTTTTTAATTGTAGATGGACACAATACCTTTATTTATTTTATGTGGTGCTGAGGATCGAGCCCAGTGCCTCACGCATGCGAGGCAAGCGATCACCCGCTGAGCCACAACCCCAGCCCCAGGCATTTATTATTATTTGTATTTTTGATGATTGCCATTCTGACTGGTGTGGGATGTAATCTCAGTGTTGTTTTTATTTGCATTTTCCTAATTGTTAATGATGTTGGACATATTTTCATGTATTGTTGACCATTTTATTTCTTCTTTTGAGAAGTGTCTATTTTTAAAATTTTTTTTGTAGTTGTAAATGAACAGCATGCCTTTATTTTGTTTTTATTTTTATGTGGTGCTGAGGATTGAACCCAGTGCCTCACACATGCTAGGCTAGTGCTCTGCCACTGAGCCATAGCCACAGCCCCAAGAAGTGTCTATTTAATTCATTTGCTCATTTATTAATTGGTTTGATTTTTGTGGTGCAAAAGTTTTTTGAGTTCTTTACATATTCTAGATGTTAATCCTCTGTCAGAAACTGCAGCTAGCAAAGATTTCCTCCCATTCTGTAAGTTCTCTCTTCATATTCCTAATTGTTTCTTTTGCTGTGCAGAAGGCTTTTCATTTGATGCCATCCCATTTAGTAAACCTTGGCTTCATTTCCTGAGCTTTAGGGGTCCTATTGAGGAAGTTATTGCCTTGCCTGTATGTTGGAGTATTGACCCTGTGTTTTCTTCAAGGGTTTGCCTAGTTTCTGTTCTAATCCCTAGGTCTTTTCATCCATTTTGAGTTAATTTTTGTGCAGGGTGAGAGATTAGGGTCTAGTTTAATTCTTCTACATAAGGATAACTGGTTTTTCTCTCACCATTTGTTTAAAAGGCTGTCTTTTCTCCCATATATGTTTTTGACACTTTTGTCGAGGATCAGATAAATATGTAGTTTTGTCTGTGTCTTCTATTGTACCATTGCTCTCTGTGTTTGTATTTTTGTCAGTACCATGCAGTTTTTGTTACTATAGCTCTGTAGTATAATTCAAAGTCAGGCAGAATTGCTGCCTTCAGAATTACTTTTTTGGCTTAGAATTGTGTTGGCTATTTGAGGTCTCTTATTCCTCCAAATGAGTTTTAAGACTTTTGTTCAGTGAAGGAATGTCATTGGTATTTTGATGGGGATTGCATTGAATATGTATATTGTTTTTGGTAGTATGGACATTTAGCAATATTATTTCTGCCTATCCATGAGTATTGAAGGTCTTTTCCATTTTATGAGTTCTTTAATTTTTTGAAAAAAATATTTTTAGTTGTAGATGTACACAGTACCTTTATTTATTTTATGTGATGCTGAGGATTGAACCTAGTAACACATGTGCAAGGCAAGTGCTGCACCACTGAGCTACAACCCCAGCCCCTTTTTCAATTTCTTTCTTCAATTTTCTATAGTTTTCATTATAGAGATCTTTCACTTCTTTGGTTAGATTTATTCCTAGGCATTTTATTTTCTTTCTTTCTTTTTTTAAATTTTATTTATATTTTTAGTTGTAGATGGACAGAATATCTTTATTTTATTTTTATGTGGTGCTGAGGATTGAACCCAGTGCCTTACGTGTGCTAGGTGAGCACGCTACCACTGCGCCACAATCCCAGCCCCATAGCCTTTTATTTTTTTTGAAGCAATTGTGAATGGAATTGTTTCCCTGATTTCTTTCTCAGATTCATTGTTGATGTATAGAAAGCTAATTTATTTTTTTAAAAATATTTTTTTAGTTGTAGATGGACACAATATCCTTATTTTATTTATTTTTATGTGGTGCTGAGGATCGAACCCAGTGACTCATGCATGCAAGGCAAGCGCTCTATCACTGAGCCACAATCCCAGCCCCCTAATTGATTTTTGTATGTTGATTTTTGTATGTTTTTAACCTGCTATTTTGCCAAATTTATTAGCTCTAACAGTCTTTTTCTTTTTTTTTAATATTTTTTTTAATTGTAGATAGACACAATATCTTTATTTATTTTTATGTGGTGCTAAGGATCGAACCCGGTGCCTCATGCATGCAAGGCAAGCGCTCTACCATTGAGCCACAATCCCAGCCCCTCTAACAGTGGAGGTTTTTGGATCTTCTAAGTATAGGACCACATCATCTACAAACTAATAATTTCACTTTTCTTTCCTGTTTTTATCCCTTTTATTTCTTTCTCTTGCCTAATTGCTGTGGCTGGAATTTCTAGCACTACATTAAATAGGAATGGTAAGAGTGGACATCCTTGTCTTGTCCCAGATCTTAAAGGAAATGCTTTCAGCTTTTACCCATTTATGATGAGTTTGGCTTTGTTTTTTCTTATATAGCCTATGATGTTGAGATAGGTTCTTTCTATCCCTACTTTTGTCCGTGTTTTTATTGTAATGGGTGCTAAATTTTGTTAAAGGCATTATCTGCACCTGTTTAGTTGACTGTGTGATTTTTGTCCTTCTCTTTATGTGTTGAATTACATTTGTTGATTTGCATATATTAAACCATCCTTGCATCTCTGGAACAAAACCTACTTGGACCTGGTGTACAATCTTCTTATGTTGTTGAACACAGTTTGCTAGTACTTTATTAAGAATTTTTGCGTCGGGGCTGGGATTGTAGCTCAGCGGTAGAGCACTTGCCTCGCATGCTTGAGGCCCTGGGTTCGATCCTCAGCACCACATACAAAGCAATAAAATAAAGACATTATGTCCATTTACAGCTAAAAAAATATTTAAAAAAAAAAAAGAATTTTTGCGTCTACGTTCTTCAGGGATATTGATTATAGTTTCCTTTCCTTGATGTATCCTTATCTGGTTTTGTTATGAGTGTGATACTGGCTTCATAGAATGTATTTGGTAATGTTCTATTCTGTTCTATTTCATGGAATAATTTAAGGAGTATTGACATTAGTTCTTCTTTAAAGATTTGTTTGGTAGAATTCAGCTGAGAATCCATCTGGTCCTGGAGTTTTCTTTGTTGGAAAGCTTTTTATTACTGTTATCTCATTACAAGTTATTGGTCTGTTCAGGTTTTCCATTTCTTCTTGATTCAATTTTGGTAGATTGTGTTTGTCTAGAAATGTATTCATTTCTTCTAGGTTTTCCAGTTTATTTTCAAAATAGTACCTAAGGATCTTCTGGATTTCTGTGATGTCTGGTGATTTCTCTTTTTTCATCTCTAATTTTATTAATTTGGATTTTTCTCTCTTTCTTTCAGTTAGTTTGACTAAAACCTTACCAATCTTTTACCAGTTTTTTTCTCCAGAATCCTTTTCGTTTCATTGATCCTTTGTTTTTTGTTTTATTTTAATTCTCAATTTCATTTATTTCAGCTCTGATCTTTATTCTTTCTTTGTTTCTACTTGTTTGGGAATTTGTTCTTTTTCACAGGCCTTAAGATGCATCATTAGGTTGTTTATTTGGGATCTTTCTGATTTTCTTATGTAGATACTCATAGCTATACATTTTCCTATTAGAACTGCCTTCATAGTGTCATAGAAGTTCTGGAATATTGTATCACTATTCTTGTTTGAGTCTAAGAATTTTTTAATTTCTCCTATGATTTCTTCAATCACCCATTCATCATTAAAAATGTATTGTTCAGGGTGCTACGGTTGTGGCTCAGTGTGAGCACTTGCCTAGCATGAGTGAGGCACTGGGTTTGATCTTCAGTACCACATAAATGTAAATAAATAAGTAAAATAAATGTATTTTTAAAAAGGGGCTGGGAAGTTTTTCAGTGGTTAAGCACCCCTAGTACCAAAAAAACAAAACAAAAAACTTATATTAAAAAAAAAAGGATGTGTTGTTTAATCTCAATGTGTTCATATAGTTTCTGTAGCGTTTTGTCATATTGATTTCTAATTTCATTCCATTTTGATCTGATAAGATACAAGGAATTATATCACTTTTTTTGTATTTGCTAAGTGTTGTTTTGTGGCCTGTAAGTTCACCCTTACTGATTGATCTCAAAACTCTAATTTTTTAATTGTTAAAGCATCAGGATTATTATATTCTGTCTTTTCTATTCCATTTTCTCCTGAGAATATAAACTGGACAAGGAGCTAGGTGATGGATTTTTATTGGATTTTAGGAGAATACAATACCCTTAAGACAGATATTACAATTGAAGGAGAGGTTTTACAAAGAGCATTTAATGGGGAATATTAAAGAATTGACATAAACAATTTTTGACTAGAAAAACTTATTTAATTCACTACTTTCAAAAATGATTTGGATGATTTTCTTTAGGGAGTAATAGCGGTAAAGCTCTTCTATAAAATGTGTGATGAATTGAACCATTTCTGAAAGTCCTTTTTTCCCCTAAGATATTATGGGAAATGTTTTTGAGGAATCATATTACAAGAACTTTTTTCCTTCTTTCTATTAGTATCTTTAGATAATAAAAACCAGATACTTAATGAAGCTTCTGCTAAAAGTGAAAGAGACACATCAAACATAGCACCAGATTGGTCATTACAAGACCATTATAGAATGTATTCACCAATAATATACCAAGCCCTCTGTGAGCATGTGCAAACTCAGATGTCAATGATGAGTAACTTGGCTTCCAAGAATGGCTCTAATGGAATTCCTGCTATACCTTGCCATACTGAGTCTGGTTCTGGTTAGTATGAATTGATATTTTTGAAGACTGGATGTAAACTGTGATTAAATTGATTCATTATTATATAAGCAACATGAGATGTGAATAACTTTTCCCTTCTCTTACCTTTTAGAATATCAGGCAACATCACATTCTAGTTATGGCGGTTATACCTCCACCCCAGCCTGGTCACCTCAACGGCTGCCCTGCCCTCCAGTGGTTCATTCTGTGGGTACAATTTGTATATTACACAAGTTATAGTTTGCTTATAGAAATTGGCATCTTAGGAGTGAATATTGAATTTTATTAACTCTTAATGTGCTAGTATGTAAAAAACAATTATTTTTTCAAGTTTTTTTTTTTTTTTTAGTTGTAGATGGACACAATGTCTTTATTTTATTGGTTTGTATGTGGTGCTGAGGATCGAACCCAGGGCCTCACGCACGTGAGGCAAGCGCTCTACCACTGAGCTACAATCCCAGCCCCTCAAGTTATTTTTTATTAGAAAAATTTGACCTATTTTTAGGAATAGGGACAAAGAGGGGGGAAAATCAGTAGAAAAAAGAAATCAACCATACCCATCAACCAAGCACAGCTGCACTCTGATAAAGTGCCTTCTAGTCATTTAGTTATCTTTGTAGGCTCTGTTTTCTGTTTGCTAATCTTGCTTTCTTTTTAAAATAAGTGTTATAATTAAATTTTATACAGCTTTAAATATGCTTTTTACTTATTATGAACGTGTTTCTCTATTAATATATCTTCTCTAAATAAGTAGTTAATGCTGTATTTTGTGGCTGTACTATAGTCCAAATACATAGGTATTTAAGTAACAGCCAGTTTTTTCTGTGACATTTTTGTAAATATATTTTTGCAAAGGCTTTTTGTATTTTTGAGCTTATTTTCTTACAGTGCAATTTGCCAATGTACAAATGTTTGTTTTGATCCAAAAGTGGACAAATTTTTGCTGCCTCTAAAGCATGTAAACAGTCTATTTTAGTCATGACCTTATAATGTTCTCATATTGCAAAGTGATCTAATTTAGCTTTAAAAAACTAGAATCTTTATTTTGAACTGAAGAAATCTAGCTTATTTTTAAGCTGAAAATAATAAAGTCAGTTTCTAATATTTGAAAGTAATTTTCTAATATTTTTTATTAGAATTTGTTATAATTAATGCCTTCACTAAGTGAGTGCTCACAGTTTTGATTTTTTTTTTTTTTCTTGCTTCAGGAAGTTCAAACTGATGGTGATAACCAGTTGGCATCAGAAGGTAAAATAATCTCTGTGAACTATCCTGATGTTCCAAGGAATTCATTTAATACCAGTCCTGGAGTTCCATGTGGTTTGCCCCAAACTGACAAAGCAGCTATTCCAACATTTCAGCAGCCGAGTCTTGCTAATTGGATTCTGCCACAACAAGGAGTTCCTAAGGAAGCAGACCTACTAAAGTGTTTTCAAACACATATGTCTCTGTTTCAATCTCATGAAAAGGAAACTCTCCCGGACAGTCAGACACACCAAAGCCCCACTCAGTCACAGCCAGCTTTCTTGGCCACTAATGAAGAAAGATGTGCCAGAGAACAAATTGGAGAGGCCACAAATGAAGAAAAGTATTTAAACATACATGTGCAAGATACAAAAACAGTCAAGGATGTACAGAAGGCAAAAAATGTGAACCAGACTGCTGACAAAGTTAGAACTATAAAATATTTGTTGAGAGAACTCAAGGCCCTGGTAGCAGAACAAGGTAAATGAGTACTTTCTTCATATTATAGACTTACTACCATTCCTATTTTCTATAGTATGCTAAACAGCTGTGTCATATTGTCTAGCTATAATTCAAATTTAGAATAATTTCCCTGGAGTTCGGGGTATTTTTCATGGAACTATGTCTTGAGCTAATAAGGAATTTCTGTGGTATTCTTATTTTTTAGGTTTTGATCTTTTCTTTCCTATGAATTTGAAACATGTTGGGGAATATCAAGCATTCGGTGCTTTGCTTGCAAGTGTATATTCATACCATTTGCTCCAAATGGACCCTGAAAAGATTCAGTTAAAGAGAATTTGTAGAGACAAAATTACAGTGGTTAAAAGACCTCTTAAAATGATTAACTCCATGAAATAGATGGCTTAATTTTCCTATTTAAAAAAGACATAGAGATTTCCTTCCCATTATTTCCTTTTTTGGGGGTGGGGAGCTACTGGGGATTAAACTCAGGGGCATTTGACCACTGAGCCACATACTCAGCCCTATTTTGTGTTTTATTTAGAGACAGGGTCTCACTGAGTTGCTTATTAGCACTCGCCATTGCTGAGGCGGGCTTTGAACTTAGGATCCTCCCATTTCAGCCTCCTGAGCCACTGGGATTACAGGCATGCGCCACCGTGCCCAGCTCTCACCACTTCTTTAATAACCATTATATTGTTCATCAACTTGCACTTTAAAATAACCCAAACCTCTTTTCTGTTTGGTTTTAGGATTTTTCTCTTAAATCAAGAAAAATGTCTTTGAGCCAGATTGTATTTAATTTGTTTTCATATATGTAGATATATGTATATTCTAAAGTAAAACTTTGAAAGTTACAAATTTATCATCATGAAAAAAAAATATAGCAATTGATTATGGAAGTACTGACTGAACATGTAACATTTGTGGACAGACATACACATAATCATAAAATACAATAGAAACAGCACCATTAAGCCACAGATTTAGCAATTAAAATTGCTATTTTGAGACCATCAAATTATTACTATTCTCCTAACCGTATATTCAATCATCATAAGAATAGTGATATTACTTATCACTCTTTACACTTGCTGTGTGCTTTGCACTGTGCTATATTTTCCATGAATTACCTCATTTAATCTTCACAGCAACCCTATGAGGTACTGTCATTTCCCCATTTTACAGATGAGGATATTGAGGCTTGGAGAACAGTATCTCATTTAATCTTCAGAACTACCTAGTGAGGTATTGTTAATATCTCCATTTAACCATGAAGAAACTCAGGCTTCAGGAGTTCAGTAATTTAGACACTTGTCAAAGGATACAAAATTTCAGATAGGAGGAATAAGTTCAAGAGATCTATTGTGCAACATGGTGACTATAGTTAATAAAAATGTATTGCATTCTTGCAAATTGCCAAGAGAATTTCAGTGTTCTTATCACTAAAAATAAGTACATGAGGTAAAGCATATGTGAATTAGCTCCAGCTACCCATTCCACAATGTATACATATTTTAAAACATGTTGTACATGATAAACATATGCTTATTTGTCAATTTAAATACATTAATTTTTTTAAAGATTAATTTATTTTTTTAAAAAGAATCAAGTAATTTTTATACTCTAGAAAGGGATGAGGCCCTGGTCTCTCCCTTGCAAACCCATAAGCAAAAGCAGTCTACAGTGACTATAGAAGATGGCTCGGTGATTGGGCATAGTTGTTTACTGTGTACATGTACTTTTCATTAGGATATTAAAATACTCATGAAATTGAATAAGTTTTTGTAATTTGAATATACTTTCAACCTCTTCTGTCCCTTCATTCTCATCTTTTCTGTGGACTAGAAATATTTCAAATTACCTCTTAACCACAGAAAATTTGAGAATGAAGGGACAAAAATACGAGGACAAAAGAACTAATACCTACTTTGTACCTGCATCTGTTTACCACTTCTTAAAATATTTACTATGCACAGTTAATAACCAAAATGATAAAATTGTGGCTGGCTGTATTAAATCTACTTTATAAAATCAAATAAGAAAACTTAGTAAGCTTATCCTTCAATATTTTACCAAATGAATCACCTAAAATAAATTAAGTTTTATTTTTTTATTTTTACTTTATTTTTTTTCTCAAAAGTTGCATTTTAATACATGTTATCAAACATAACAGAAAAAAACAAATTTTCAGAACCTGTACACACTATTCACTGAAAACATTTGTTGAGGCAAATAGAAAAAAAATTGTTACAATCATAATTTTTCTAACTTTGCACAAAATTATAAGCAGATTACATTCTTCATATTAAACATCTTTATATGCACTTTCAATGAACAGTGTGTATATATATATATATATATATATATATATATATTTTTTTTTTTTTTTATCAACCATCCTTACTATACCCATTCCCCTTTCCTGCCCCACGCCTCCCCCATGTCGTGTCCAGTGTTTCTCTATTTGTCTTATGTTTCCCATTCCCACCTCCCTTATTCATCAGCATCCACTAATCAGAGAGACCATTCGGCATTTGGTTTTTTGGGATTGGCTTACTTCACTTAGCATAATGCTTTCCAGTTCCATCCATTTGCCTGCAAATGCCATAATTTTATTCTCTTTTATTGCTGAATAATATTCCATTGTGTATATGTACCACAGTTTC